>WBMW01001624.1:0-12693 GCA_013396635.1 Penelope pileata
ATGATTCTATGATTCTAAGTTTTCTAAAAATATTTTCAAGCTCTTTTATCAGTATGTAGAGGTGGACAATCCTGACGCAATGAAGTGATATAAATTTTCAAAGCTACCTCAGCAGAAGACTCCAGCTCATTGAAACTACACATTTGCTGGTAGAAGGCAATATAAATTTGCTAATATACTGGACTTTGCTGACAAATGATCTAAAAGAGGAAGTCATTTATCCACTTCAGATGTTTGATCGCTTTCAAAAGAAAATCTTCAAGTACTGAAACCTGCTAATATTAAGAGACAATCAAGTCCCTGTAGCACTGTGTGTACAATACCTCAAACTTAAAAGCGACAAGCAAATCTAATCAATTTAAATCAGACTCAGATGATTTTTTAACTGTATTTCTAGACTAAATTCATTTATTTTTCTTGTCATAGGACTCCTATGCATAACTATGGACACATAATGATGCCTCTGGGATTATGTTGAAGTTTAAGAATATAAAGAGAAAAATGTAGAAAGAAGCAGAAAAATTGAGAAATCTGCTAGTTCACCAAGTGAAACACAGTATTTCCCAGTGATGCCTCCTTTACTTTGGTAATGGAGAGGTTAAGAGAAAACACTCTCCACCTCCTCTACGAGGACAGGCTGAAAGAGTTGGAGCTGCTCAGCCTGGAGAAGAGAAGGCTGTTGGGGGGACCTTATAACAGCCTTCCGGTACCTGAAGGGGCCCACAGGAAAGCTGGGGAGGGACGTTTTACAAGGGTAGGTAATAATAGGACAAGGGGTAATGGCTATAAACTGAAAGAGGGTAGATTTAGACTAGATATAAGAAAGAAATTCTTCACTGTGAGGGTGGTGTGACATTGGAACAGGTTGCCCAGATAAGTTGTGGATGCCCCCTCCCTGGAAGTATTCAAGGCCAGGCTGGATGGGGCTTTGGGCAACCTGGTCTAGTGGGAGGGGTCTTTGCTCATAGCAGGGGTGTTGAAACAAGATTATCTCTGAGGTCCCTTCCAACCTAAACCATTCTATGATTCATGCCTATAAGAACTATTATCTGCCATTCATTTGGATGTGTTATGATCCGAGATTTTATTTTACTTTATTTTACTTCTAAGATCAACATTTAAAGATAAAATGTGGGAAAGGAAATTCACACTTCTTTGTTGTGTTCCAAACCCTGACATATTCTAGGCATATGCTGCTACTATTCAGCTGGACACCATAAAGCTGAAGATCAGTTTGGACAGCAAGCATGTGCTCTCATATTGAAAAGAAAGCTTTGAACCATATTACAAAATTACTAGCTGGTTTTATATCATTCAAGTCATTTTCCACTCGTGTTTGACCTTCATCAATATTTACTTTTCTGATGCAGAACAAAAGGTCATCTATACCCATTTTTCTTTCCTTTTTTGTCTTTTTTTTCCTGTACTGATGAACAGTATGTTATGTTGCTTGTTTGATCTCTTGTAAAGTTTGTGTGGGGACTCTATAGTGAAATAGTAGGTTTACAGAACTATTAAAGGAACTCTTTGGATGTACACTATCGTTTATCTTTTTCTTTTGCATTTATTACTCTCTTATATTCTGTGTTTATATTCTAATATGACAACAATTGTGTAACATAAGCCACCTCTTTTGTGTAACCAAAAATTAAGCCCATAGTTTTCCATTCCAAATTATTTAGGACAAAGACTTGCCTTCACATCATCTTAGAGAGATCATCGTGTACCTTTGACCACTCTAAGTCATCTCTATTGAGGAGGATAATTTAGTGGTGAACACCCTTGTGTTTGGGAAGAGTTCCTCATGCAGAAGGGAATTTGCAGAGAAAATTGCCAAAGTTTAATGCAAATAAACAAAAGAAATGTACATATGGTATAGCTAGGAGCTTGAAGGTAAGAGCAAATATTCACTTAAGCAGTGGACAGAAATTAACTCCATAGCTGTTAGAACTTCTCTCCTAAGGGAGAAGGATTTCTTTCTCCCTGCCTCCCACAGATATCATCATAAGAAATGAACATCTGTCTCTAACATTTTGGCATTTTTATGTTTGATTTACTTTGTGAGTTTATCCTTTGCTTCTGAAATAGAGCACATACTATTCTTGAGAATGGTCTTTCGTGCGAAAAAAAACCATTTTATTAAAAAGTATTTAACTTATGTCTCTGTCTGAACTGAATGAAATCTCTCAAGGACCGTTTTTTCCAACAGAATACAGTTTGGAAAATATTTTATAGATTACAGGAACCCATCAGATTTTTTTAATTTTATATTTTTTTTTCCCTATTAGGTGTTCTGGTAACTGTGGGTTATGCTCTGTTCTATAAGATGACAAATATGGAAAAAAAAAAAAAAGAAAAAGAAAAAAAAAGAAAGAAAAAAGAAAAGGATTCTGTAAGATATATTTCTGAAAATTCATTCTCACCAGAATCAGTCTCATCATACTGTTTTGTGATATTTAAGAAAATAATTTGCAGCATTCTCAAATATATTAGTTTTCTACTGAATTCACTTTTAGTGCAGAGAATAATTTAGACAAAAAATAGAGCATCACAAAAAGAAGATGTTTCATAAAGCAAAATACTTTGAATAAATTAATTCAAAACTACATGACTTTCACAATAAATTTTTATGCATGATATTGTGACTTGTGAAATTTGGAATGTTTTTATCTTATCCTGAAATATGACAGATAGTATGTGGTATTATATAGAATGCAAATACACAAAGAAATAAGATACGGAATGTGAAAGGAAAAGAAATGAAGAAATTTCAAAAACGAAATGAAGTTGGCTTTCATCAGTCTCCTGAATACCTTCTCCTCTTTTCTCCAAGTGTTATGTAATAACTTTCTTTAAAAAACAACAACAAAAAACAACTAAACAATGACAATAATAATAAAAAAAACCCTTAACCCCAAACTATAGAGAAATGTCAAAATATATTTAAAGACAAGAAAGGCTGCATATACTCTAAACACTGTCTTTGAGTAGCTGGATAACTAATGATAAGACTAATTCTCATTTTCTGGAGTAGGCCTTGCCTTCCTCAAAACCTGATGTATATTTTATATATAAAATTATATATTTGTAATATATTACATTATATATTTATATTTGCATATAAATTGATGTATATAAGCCAGACATTACTAATTGCTTCTTTCTATGAGGCCTGTATTTTTGAATTACAAAGATTTCAGAATTTGTTTATCAGCCTCTGAAAGATCACTCAGTTAGTATGACAAAGTCCTTAGGGATTTGAAGCCTCTAGAAAAACAAAATAGAAGAGAATGGAATAGAACAGAACAGAACAGTTCAGTTGGATGGGACCTCCCATTTCAGCATCATCACTAAACTTGCTGAGGATACACTCCACTCCTGCATTCAGTTAATTGATAAAAATATTGAAAAGGATTAGCCCTAGAATTGAGCCATGGGGAATTCCATTACTTACTGGTGACATCCAAATGTAACTCCACTTACCACAACATTTTGAGATCTACTGTCAAGCCAGTTCACCACTCAGCATAGGGTGAAGCTGTTTATCTCATAGTTGGACAATTTGTCCATAAAGATAATGCGAGGGACAGTTTGAAAAGCTTTACTAAAATCCAGAAAGAGTATGTCGACTTCCCTCCCTTCATCCACCAAGCAGATGCCTTTTATTGCAGAAGGAGATGAAATTACTAAGGCAGGACTTTCCCTTGGTGAACCCACATTCTCTGTGCCTGATAATGTCTTTGTTTTTTAACTGACTTTCAATAACTCAGGCTCCCTTCATGTTATAAAGCTACAAAAAAGTAATGCAAGATAGAAACTAGTCACTTGGCTATTATGTAAAATGCAATTAATTATAACAGTGAAAATCTTCAAGACACTCAAAATATGTCTTGCAGACATCAGATATCTTTTTTTTTTTTTTTGTAAGCTTGCACGTGTCTCTGAGGATGGGAATTCAATATCCCATAATACCAATTTAAAAAACCTACTCAAACCCTTCTTTAGAGCAATAAAAATTCATTCTTATTATAGTTAAAAGAAAGTTGGCAAGCAATTCAAAACCATAACGCAATAAATGGACTTCAGAGAACCCAAAAAGCATGGTGATCTTTGATGCAAGGTCTCTACACCAGCACTTTTGCTGAACTCAAAAGAATAACTTAAGACTAATTCAGTTCAGCTGACTATACTAGCTGAAGGATAGCTTTCCTTATTTAAGTTCCCTCCATAAATGTTCCCTGATCAGTCATTTAAGCATGATTATAAAGTTCTTCTCTGAATGTCATTATCTGCAACTCATACAGTATGCTTGAGTTTAACTAGACCACCTACCTAAGAATTTGTGGTTTTTTGTAAGGAGAGAAGCTCTTTGAATTAAGGAACAGGTGGGAGTTAGGACTGAAACCGTTGTTTCACAAAGAATGAAAAAGGAAAATAAATTAAGAGGTATGACAGTTAAAGTCTACATTTCACATTTTTGTCTTATGCTTAAAAGAAAAATGTAATCAAGTGAAGCTTTAGATCTAGAAAGAGAGGAAATGCTTATACAGACAGTACTCAACAAGGCATAAAACCTATTTCTGGAACAAACTGAAGACCAGTAGACTTGTTAGTATGGTGTTGTGCTACGTTGGCAGGTCTTCCTGGTTTAACATGGGTATGTAACTTCAGAAATGGAAAAATATCCTACTTAGGAGTGTTGGAATAGTGGTGCAATTGAAGTATGGAATGGATATTTCTTCTAATTTAATTTTGTTGTCTTAAATATAGGTGCCCAGGACCAAATTAGCTGTGATCAGTAGAGAGCACACTATTGTAAGTAACTTCCTCACATTATTTTTTTAGATGGGAATAACTGCCATGTCAGAAGAGTTTCTTCATAGACTGTATATATAAAAGTTTTAATGTAAGAACTTTATGCCATCCTAGTTGCCATAAGAAACTCTCTCTGATCTCCATCTGCCTCTCCAGAAAATGGATCTTGTACTGATTGTGTCAGATCTGTCAATGTCAGTATTCCAACTATCCTCTAAATCTCCATTTTCAGATGTTCTAGGGCATCTAAATTGCACAGTTGAAGGAGAGGCAGAATGTGCTTCAGCACTTGAAATAGCACTAGAAATCTATATTTTATTACTCTATAGCTTGAAATATGGTACTGACAGTGCTAGTAACAGGCCAGAGGCTTTGTACTGAATTTGCAAAGCCTCCAGACTAAGGCTTCTAACACTTGCTCAGCTCAATATTTTCTTGACCTGTCCCTAACTGTGTTTAACCTGATTTAGCTGTTACAATATTTTTTCTAATTGATCAGGTGGCTATAGCTAACTTGGTTTGCTTTTGCTCATCATAATGATAGTGTAGAGAAACAGAGGCCTGGTGCAATTGCAGACATCTTGAGAAGTGGGAGCACAGGACATGACGTAGAAGAGAACAGATAGAGAATGGTGAGGGATGGGCACAGACTAACATTGGAGACCTTGAAACTATAAAACATGATAATTTATTGAGACCTTTTCTCTATAGAAGTGTTCTTTCTTCTTCTGTAATAATTTGATCTGAACTAATAATGATTCTTGTGTTAGACTGTTAAAATTTCAATTATGCTAAAAATAAATTATTGACTATATATATTGTTTATTCTTTTCCCATAAACAAGATTTTTATCATTGACAGTTTGCACCATTAATTTGTCTTCCTGCTGACAAACCAAGACAAAATGCCTGACTTTAGACAGAGAGCCTTAGGTACAACACATTTTTCCTAAGTGACTTGGTTCACTGATATTTAAAATGATGTAAAACATGGCGCTATCTAATGTGGAAAATGTATTCAGAAAGTCCACAGATTTCATAATCAGCAGCTGGAAGCCACAAGAATTTCTAAGCAGTCTTTAATGGCCCTATAAACATCAGGTCACATGACAGAATGCAGCCCACCTAGTATTCATTGTGGTAATCAAGCTAAAAATAATGACTGGTCAAGTTTAAGGATGAGCAAGACAGCATATAGTTAATGTCTGAAAAAGTAATTTTTCCAACATTTTCTAATATATTAAAATTCTCAAGTATCAGGAGTTTAGCCAGACTTTAAATTAACATAGCATTTTCTACAGCTAGCCCAATTATCCTCTGTGTCCTGAATTTCTGAAGGAGAATTTCTGCATGCATCCAATTTCAACAACTGCAAATGTTAAGGCATGTTGAGGTTAATTTCGTTTTTGAAAATGAATATTTTAAATTTTTGATGTCAGTTCTGTGTTACAAATCAATGCTTCTTTATTATCCTGGTGTACACAGATGTCGTGGTGATAACTTCTATCTTGCTAACAGGAAAGGAAAACAAAAACCTAGCAACTTAACGAAAGAATCACAGAATCACAGAATCACAGAATTGCAGGGGTTGGAAGGGACCTCAAGAGATCATCGAGTCCAACCCCGAACTCAATTCTATAGTAAGCAGTGTCACACTAAGTGCTCTTACATGTAGTTTACAAATGTATCTGCTGAAATCAATATAGATTTTCTTATCACAAACATCAGTTATGTGAATCAGTGCACGGCATATTCTTAATATAGTGTTTTGAGTATAACTGTGAATATAAAACTGCATTTTACTCTGAGTGATTTATTCAGTGTTAAATTAGTATTCAAATGCTTAAAGCTCTTGTTGTTCTATTTAACTTTTTACAAGTACTTTGCAGTAGATTCAAATACTCAGAATTATTGTGGGTCTGACTTTTTTTTTTTTTAAGTTGAGATTTCCTAAGGAGATACAATCCCATCTTTGCAAACTTTCTTAGGTTTTGTTCATCTTCTTCCTCTCAACTCCATTTGAATCATTTCACTTTGTTATTACTTTTAAAACCTTAATAGAAAAGAAGTTCTTTACTAGATATATGAAAAACAACACAAACGTATTACAGAAATTTGATGAACTCCATTTTGATTATGTTCAACTATTCACATGGTAGACAGTGATAGCTAAGCTAACTCTCTGCATTTGCCCTTTATAATTAGTGGAGAAAAAAGTGTGCTTTTTTTAGGATGTAACTAATCTGATCAACTTTACACATTACATTTGGGGCAAAATGAATCATACCTAGAAGTATCTATTTCTCTATATTGACTATGAATGGAGTCTACAATTCAATAGATCAGGTAAAGTCAACCACTCAAACACTGTTGTTGTTATTATTATTTCAAATAAGATCAGTGTCACTCTCTAATGTGATTTTGGGTGGATCATTCTGTTCCAGTACTGTTTTATTCTGTATTTATCTTGTTCTTGACACAGTAACCAATTCTTCTTAAATGTTTTTCCCAACAAAAATACTGTGTTAGCACGAAGATGAACTTGGATTTTAGCTTTATCTGTGATCACTTAGCTATAGCTGCTTTGTTTAATCATTTATTGCAGCTAATGTTTTAGGAAAAGGGAGATGAAATACATTCAAGAAATTCAGTACTTATTTCCAATTGTTTGACTATTAGAAACTACACAATTAGTGTATATTGACTTTAAAGTTATGCAGTTATCTGCACTTCAAATACATTTTCTTCTCAAAATTTTGTCTTAATCTTTCACCATTTTTAATCTTGCTACCATAAAACTTATATTTAAGGTAAGTGAAGAGGTATTTTTCATGATATGTTTAAGAACACTGTTAAGAAAAAGTCCCCGGCTGAAGTTATTCTCCATGATTTCCTCAAAATTATTACTATCAAAAAGTACCTAATAGCAGTATTTGTAATCAGTGATGAATGAATTTTTATGGGTTTTAAAAATTCAGTTAGCTCTACTTAAAATGTATTTGAGTAAAATTAATGATAAGTCTCATGAAGACAGAAGTCCAAAGTTAGGATGTGTAGAACTGCAAATGAAAAAATAATCTTATAAAGAATATGAATTTTGAGACTCTTAAATAAGTCACTTGAATTTGAAGAAGTTGAGCTACAAAAAATTTGGAGAGAATATCCTCCTGTGTGATTTTTTCGGCACAGTGGCTTTGATAATAGACAAAAAAAAGGAATTTAAGGAACCTATAGAAAGGTATATTTAATAAGCGTGTGCATGTACAACATCAGTTTGCACACACATATATAGACATAAATATACACATGTATGTATATATGTGCATATATATATCTATACGTGAAAAGAAAGTTGACATACATCACATGCTTCATGTCATATATTGCAAATGACGTGCCCATATATCATAACTTTTTAACATTTTTTTTAAAGCTCATGACGGTCTCATTTAGATTCCCTCTGATGAGGTAGCAAAACAGACACCTGAGTTAGTTTCTACATTTAAGAAAAGAATGTAACAATGTTAACACAGTGAAAAAGTAGTACCATACAGGTTACTGAAACTGGGCTCCTTCTGTAGCATACATCTACAAATATTTCAGACAAAACAAATAATTCCTTTGAGTTATGCTCAAAACCTTGCATTATGGGTAAAGAGAAAGTACATATTTACAAAAATACATTTCTATAAATAAGGCCTATTATGTATTATTATTATAATTTGAATATTAATATTAATAAGACTGTATTAGTCTAGAGGTAATTATTACAGACCTAGAAAGAATACTTCCAAGCAGAAGAAGTTGCAATAACGATACCAAAGATAGAGTTAAAATTCTTATACATACATTCTTTAGCTTCTACCCATTTTCATGGCTGTGTGCTCATCTTCCTCTTGTTTCTTCATGTCTTAACATCAGTTGTTTCATTCTGGGGTAGGGTGGGGGGTGGGAGGGCACAGGGGTTGCTACGGGGAACTGTCGGATGCTGGAGTCCTTCTCCAATGAGGAAAGTGGTGTTCACGCCAAGGGTTTCTTATTTCTCATTCTAGGATCCACTTGGGGTCATTTCTGTGTGTTTGCTGAACATATTTTTACACCTTTGGTTTTCTTCGCATTACAGTTGCATTTACATAGGTTGCTCCGAAAGTAATGCCTATTATGTATTTCAACGGGAACAACAACAGATACAAAGATAAGCAATGTTATTTGATAGAACAAATTTTCAGCTACAAAACACAATTTTTCAACATAGTCAGCACTATTAGCTATGCATTTTCACCAGCCATGAACAAAAGCATGCGTGTCACACTTGTAAATATCTGCACTAGTGGAGGTGTCAGTTGAAAAGTGCATGCCTGTTTTGATCGTGTAAATATTTTTCTTCGTTACTAATGATAGTAACTAGAGAACTGCTTGAACAGTCATGGTCAAAAAGAACAGAGGCAACCCAGTCGACAGAAGCCATTGCACTGTATGAAACCAGTTGTTGTAACTGCCTTCTCAGCATGCAGCAATTAGAAGATGGCATCTTACAGCAGAAGTCATGGAAGTCTGTTCATCTCTGTGAGAGATGAAGAAAGGTTACAGACATAAATACTAGAGGGAATGTATTTCCAAATTTTCCATACTGAGTACTTGATCAAAAAAAACACCACTAAACAAACAAACAGCAACAAAACAAACAAACAAACACAAACAGACAACTCCAAAAACAAACTTGAGAGAATACCTTGGTGTGCTTGTTGGGATACTTGGACTTGCAGTACTACTGTGCTGTGGTATCTAATGCACATTTAGGCACTCATAAACAAATAAATTGCCAGATGTCATAATAATTTAAATGAGATTAAAGCTTTAACTTCATAATAAAACGTGGTTAAGAAGACATTAATCACATGATTAGACATGTTTCTGGTTTACTAAAAACCAAAATTAGACATTTGGAATTATGGAGTTAATGTTAATAGGTATAATACCTGGGCCATCCCAAAAGTAATGCCTCTTATTAATGTCAGTGGGAACAACAACAGATAAAACAGCACAATAGCACTATTTGATAGAGCAAATTCTCAGATACAAGACAGAATTTTTCAACATAGTCAGCACCATTAGCTATGCATTTTCTCCAGCCATGAGCAAAAGCCTGCACGCCACAACTGTAAAAATCTGCACCAGCAGAGGTAACCCACTGTCACTGTCACCACTTCTGAAATGCATCACCCACTGCCTTACTGTGCTGACAAACAGTGTTTGGTCTCCATAAACATTCAACAAGCGTTGGTGAATGTCAATGGGTGTGATTTTTTCTGAATGGAGGAATTCAGTGACATACTTTTGCTCATACACATGTCAGACCCCATTGTGTCAGACTGCCCCTCTGCTGCCATCTCTCACATGGCAACAAAATGTAATGGAATATTGCCACGAAGGTTCATCCTGTATTGCCATACCATCAACATCCACCTCTGACTTTGTGAGCCAACATAATAAAATAGGAGACATTACCTTAGAAGCAGACCTCATAGTATGTATTGTCTTTCAGATAACTTAGTGTTTGTTCTCTTTGTCATCTCAAACTCAGTTTTGCCCAGTTCCAGGTTTGCACTTTTGCAATTGACCATGAGTGAGTTATTTACAGCTATGGGGTCTCCAGTGTCAGCCTGTGCCCAACAATCCTCAGTCCCAAGGCAAATACAGTGCAAAACATGTATCCTGTTACAGGCCACAGGATAGCAGAGTAAATCATTATATATTCTAAAATTTTTAAATCACTTTTATGTAAGATAATGATCTACAGTGTCACATTGATCTTGGTTTTTGAATCTTCAGGGAAGTGGAGGAAGCATTGAAAGTCTCTATTGTTCTTCCATGGCTGTTTTCTCTGTTCTTGGATGAAACATGTCATTTGTGGAGAAGAATTAATTACATGATAGTAATGTTGAGTGTCAGAATACGAACAAGATTTCATATCCTTCTAAAATACTTCTAACAGCAAACATACACCTTATAATTATTTTTTTCTTTTCTTATTTTTCTCTTGTTGTTGTTGTAAATTTATTTTGTTTTCCATGCACATCAGTCCTCTTAGGTACTTTTAGCTATCACCTACTGTTAGTGGCACTAAGGTTTTTTTCTGACTAATCATACATTGTGTGATTAAATTCCATCAATTTTTAAAGTGCTTTTCATGGTACTTCTTTAAAGAAGGCTAATTCAAAGAATAATACCTGTAGCCTACACTCAAGTGTGAATTGACTAGAGAATTTCATTTAAATGAGACTGAGAGGCTAGAAAAATATGGATTACTGTAAGGCTTGCACTGTTTAAATGAGTACAGTTGTATATTCTGATCTTGTTTTAATCTGGAATCAAAACCATCTCTAACTACATCATTTCCAGAAGTATCATCTTTCAAATGCACTCTCCTGGAAATAACAATGCTGTAATTACTCTTGTTTGTAGGATATGAAAGTTATAGATAGTAAATGATACTCAGTTAATAAGCGTGAAGAATCCTCAAATCAGCAAAATCTTAGAAGATCTGGTAATGTAAAAGTATATCAACAACAAAGTTTTCTCAGAAAATACGGTGTTAGGCTGCTATAAAGACCAAGATGACATCTTGAAAGAGACCACGTTCTTAGGGAAGAGAAAATAGCTTGGTCAGGACAACTTAAGGGTTGTAACAGGAAGATCCAGGAGGTCTTTTTCCAACTAGGGAATAGAAAATGAATCTAAAGAAGTGCATCTACTTCTAAAGGAATAATAATTAAAAAAAAGTAATTCTTTCAATCGAATCCTCTCAGACTTCATGAAAAGAGTTATTAATTTTATTTATTTTTACCAAAGCACATCTGGAATAAGAAATAGTAAGGAAAACAGAGAAAGCAAGGGAGAAAGAAAGTTGCAGGAGATGCAGAAAGAAGATAATTATGCTAATTCCACAGTTTCCTGCAATGCTTTATTATTGTGCATTTAGTCATCCTGCAGAATAAGCATAGGAAATTTAGTTTCACATGCTATTTGTATGTTCTGTCAGCACTGTGTAGGAGGGGGGACATGTCAATTACTGTTAGGAATGAGCAGTTAACCAACAAATTTCACACAATATTTATGATTTAATAATTAGTCATCAATTAAATATCAGAACTGCTAACTGTATGTTTATTTTGTATAATTAAGCAATAAGGCAACCCTCTATTCCTTGACATGGTAATACATCTTTATTAGAAATTAGAATGTTGGTACAAAGTAATGGCAAGAAAGTTCAGGTAATTAACTAAAATTCAGTCTCCCAAATATGGATGGTGATTTTGCATAAATGCCAACAATTTTTATTTGTAAAGATAAGTACAATCTCATCTGGCATCAATAGCTTGCTTTGGGGAAATAAGAAACTTGCAATTCCAGAGCCAGAAGAACAACAGCTAGAAGTATCCAATCTAACCTGCAGCCACACAACTTAATTTACTTGTTGTTTAATAGCTATAAGACAGGTGTTGAGGTGACACACTAAAGCTGTTCTTAAGACCTGCTCAACTTACAGCAAAAAAAAGACTCCTCTGATTTAAACTATCAAAAGAATAAATAGTTGATGTCAGAAGCAAGTGGGAAAAAAAAAAGACAAACTTTGAAAAACATACAATTCAAAAATAATATACATAGCAGCAGCACATATTTTTAGATATGATCCAAAAATTATTTCTATAACCATGAAGACACCAGAGAGCAAATGAAGTCAATTATTTGCTATACTTCCTACTGAGACACAATGAATCATAGAATCATAGAATCATAGAATGGTTCAGGTTGGAAGGGACCTTAGAGATCATCTTGTTCCAAACCCCCTGCCATGGGCAAGGACCCCTCCCACTAG
>WBMW01001627.1:931-39445 GCA_013396635.1 Penelope pileata
GGAAGGAAGGAAGGAAGGAAGGAAGGAAGGAAGGAAGGAAGGAAGGAAGGAAGGAAGGAAGGAAGAAAGGAAGAAAGGAAGAAAGGAAGAAAGGAAGAAAGGAAGAAAGGAAGAAAGGAAGAAAGGAAGAAAGGAAGAAAAGCTACCAACAGAAAAAAACAACCACACCAATTTTCCCTAGTACACTGGAAATATATTTTTTAATTGAAATAAATATATTTTGCTACCTCTTCTTTTACTTTTATTCTGATAAAATAAAAAGAACATAGCGGGGTGTTTTGTAGCGAACTGTCTTTTGAAATTGCAACAAGACATTCTATATGTCTACCGATCATTTAATTTAATGGGATTTTTATTTATGTACACTGACTAGGTTATTTAAACTACAGGGGTCTCTGCAAGTAAAGGAACAATTTGAAAAGGAGGTAAATCCAAACCAGCTTTTTATTTTAAAAATTAAACATATTGCATTTTGATTCAACATTTAAAATATCAAGAAATTTTCTAAAAATTCAATGAAATTTCACTTCTGCTAAAATATGAAAAATAGTTTGGTTCTTTAATTGTCAGTACAGTTAACACAGTGGCTTCAAGAGTCTCAGTAAATTTTACTGCATACAGACTTTTTTTTTTACCTGAAATGTGGAAATGAGTTTTATGTTACAAAAATTCTTTCTTATCCTACTTGAAAGAGTATTTCTATTTATTCTGTTTATTTCCTTTTATTCCATATTTTCCATTAACTCCATATTCTCGCATTCCAATTTTCTTAAAAATGGAAGTAGGAAAGGGACTGTGAATGGATAAAAATAACTATATATCCACAATAATCTGAAATATCCATCATGCCTTTAGATTCCTTCACTATTTTACTACTGTTCCAGTTAGCTTATGTTGTGATAATTTTATTTTAGAATGGCTCTATATTATCATTAACACCAAAAAGACTGAGTGACATTCTAAAGTTCTGGTTTACACTGAAGCTCATTAGTATTTTCATCTTCTTTCTCAAACTATCATTAAGGTATTCCTAAATAAATTATCAAAAATGATAATATAAAATTTAAGTTTTGAAATGTGGAGATTACAAAAGAAAAAACTCAGAAGAAAATGCAATTTTTATTGACAAATGCTTCTTTAAGCATTTCTGAAGAGCCAATATATCTTTCAGAATTGGATATTATTGAATGGGATTGGTGGAGTATGAAGTAATGAAATAGGAAATAAGTGACGAAACAGGATTGGACCAGAAGAGTTGAGAAAAATTTAAAGAACCATGAATTTTGGCATTGTCATTTCCATAAGTATGGAGGAGATATGTGAAAGCAAGATCAGAGATTTAGCAACTCATGGAAATTTAATCATTTGAAGTTTCAAAAATCTTTCTGTACTTCCTGTACTGAAAATACTAAGCATTGTCCATACTGTAAAGTACACCTTCCATTTCAGAAAGCTTATAATTTATACAAGCACTGCCATTTGTAAGAAATAGCCAATGAGAAATCAGAAAAAATAAGACCAATATCTGTAGGATGGATAAAATGTTCCAGACAAGAAAGTTGAACAAATAGTTGTCAGCAAAATATTATGTAGAAGAACTGTAATTTTTTCTCTCACTTAGAGAAAACCTGCTGCTACAGAGCAAAGTTCTACACTAAAAGATTTTCAGGGTTACAAAGTCAGGCATTCAAATTGCCAAGAATTTCATGATGCCACAAATGAAGCATTACTGTTTACAGCATAAAACGTCTATCGTGCATTGGGAGGAGTTGGAGGGGAAGGCAAATCTCAGGGCCAATCATTACTTGACCTAGGTCAGTGGTATTGCTTGTACAAATGAAAGGAATGAAGAACAAAAATTCCCTTAGTAATGGACTATGAATACTTCAAACACTACAAGTGACCAATATGAAAGACAGGTACGTAATAATGTTTATTGAACCACATAGTTCAGTACAAAAACAGGATGACTATCTTTTGGACTGGTTGCACCTATGAATCTGAACAGTGTTTCTAATATGCACTGAAGGAGAGTGACTTGTTCTTCACACTGAACATGTAAATTCAAGCTCTTATAAAGGAATTTATATACTAGCTAAAGTATTTGCTTTGTCCTTTTCCTGATTCAAAAATAGCCATATATAGCAAAACAAGGCTCAGATAGATGTTTTTGACGCAAGTTACCAATCCTCCACTGCAAATAATGAATAATCGGTTAGAAATACTAAAAATGCATAATTTATTTATAGCAGATGAATTTCAAATTTTTGGTTGACATTGTAAGAGCAGACAAATAACAATTAATAACTGTATAAGATAGAGCTAGAAGTCTTTATTTGTGAAAAGATTCATGTTGAGGAAAAGGATTAAATTTACAATGATCGATAGACATGACTCTGAGATCAATTTTACAGGATTGTGTCTTAGTTTCTAACTGCAACTTTCTCTCTTAGTGTCTGCTACAAAGTTGTATTTTGGTTCTAGAAGAAAAACAAGGCTGATAACACCCAGCAGTGTTTAACAGAACCAAGGACATTTGCATGTCTCTGCCAAGAGAGTGAAGAGGCTGGGGGGAGTGCGCAGGGAGCTGGGAGAGGACAAGAACGGGGCAGCTGACCCAAACCGACCAAAAGGATATTCCATACCATATGACATCATGTAATATAAGGAAGGGAAATGAGCTGGGAGGGCCCGTTTGCTTGGGGATTGGCTGAGCATCGGTCGCAGTCGGTGAGCGATTGCTTTGTACAATCACTTGTTTTGTATATAACTATCATTACTGTTATTTTACTCTATTTTCCTTTTCTGTTAGTAAATAGTTTTATCTCAACCTACGAGTTCTACTTTATTTCTCAATTCTTTCCCCCATCCCAGCTGGGAGGAGGGAAGGGCAGTGAGCAAAAGGCTGTGTGGTGTTTCCAGGCCTTCTGGCTCAAACTACAGCAGCTTTAGTGGTACCCAATATGGGACAACACAGCAGAGGAAGTTTTTGAGAAAGGGAAGAAAATAATCCAAATCCTTCTGAAGGCCAGTTTTGCCATTAAGCAAAGTAAGGTCAGGGGACCCACACAGGAAACTCAGTTCCTAGGAGTAAAATGGCAAGATGGACGTCCCAGCTGGGAGGAGGGGGTGAGCGAAAGGCTGTGTGGTGTTTCCAGGACTGCCGGCTCAAACCACAACAGATTGACTATTGACTTTGATTAAGTTGATTGTTTCTAACTCACAACAACTCTGAGTAGAAAAATAGAATAATTTTTGTAAGCAAGAAAGTAATTTCCTCTGTAAAACATTGAGAAGAATCTGTGTGTGAAGGCCGGATGTCACAGAATAAAGCGAAGCAAGGCAAACAGGCAAATGTAAGACTATAACTGTGTTTGTAACTAAATTATTAGTTAGATAAGATTGCCTTAAAATCAAGATATGCTCTTCCAATTTACATATATAATTAAATAAATCTTGTTTCATGTTCCCAGTCTTAGTTTATGGAAATGATGAAAAACCACTTGAATTGATTTTGGAAGTTGTAATGTTGGAAAATGGATACAATGTTGCTACTAAACTACAAGAGGAAAAGAGACCTGTTGGAAAGCTCATTTTACTTCCCCATCCTGTTTAAAAGACTACTTATTTATTCTACACTGCAGCAACAAAGAAAACACCATTCTGAAATCATTCTGAATTACTAGGATATTTGGGTCTTGAAAAGTCATTCGTAGGATATGAGTGTACAAAAGCATTACAACTACTGTCTGTTCCTTTTTTGAGGAAAAGCAAGCAAGGTCTTTGGTTGATTCTGGGATCTTAAAGTTAACAAGTGGCTTAGAGCCACATTGTCTTTTCTTCCCAATCTATGCATCACTCAGTCTACATGTATTTTGCCGCAGTGATCAGAAGAAATGGAAACTTAAATCTTTTAAACTAATGTAAATAACAGGAAACATCAGTAGGAAATAAAATATGGAGAAGACTGAAAAATGAATTTTCAATAATAACTGAAAAATAAATAGCAAGTTATTTAGAAAAAAAGGGAACTCATTGCTGTAAATAATTTGAAAAACTTGTAACTCAGGTTAATAGTTGTATTTTTAAAGCCAATAACAAGGAAAATAACTACAATTTTACATGCTAATACAGACTGTAGGATGTAGACAGATGATTGAATATCAAAGGTACAGGTACCAAATGCGACAGATTCAGATTCTTTTCCATTCTGAATGAGTGCAAAGTCACCTCTAATTCTTCCAATCTTAACCAATCACAAATCATGACTCATTTTTCCCTCAAAATCTACAGCTTACAAACTGTAAAATGTTCAGTTGCTTCATTTTTATCTTTCAGTAAAACAAAGACAACCTTCACTCTTACATTATTCCCCCTGAAAAGACTTATGTCAGGGAAAGTAATAGCTGTTTTAAGATATCTAGAAATATGTTTTCATTCCACATCTATAGGAAAGGAATACTATTACAAAATAACCATATCGTGAGAAACCCAGCATGCTTGCAGGAAAAGGATACATGAAGCATAGAGTGAACACCTTTTCAGAACAGAAAATCCTGATTGGGACTATTACACCTAACCATACTTAATTCAGTGTAAAAACAAAGTGAGTTTTAAAAGCTTCATACAGAGGCTCTAATTGAATTTAGGTGGAGCAAAACTAATGTACTGCTTGGCATAACTGAACCATTTCTAGATAAAAAAAGCATTTTGCTCCTTCCTATGGTTTATGAGCTGGTCACAGATGACATCCCATGCTGTCCAAGTCCTTCCAGAGTGAGTTATGGAAGCACTGTCCCAATAAAAAAATAGCTACTGATGTGCACTTATATTCAGCCCTTCAGATGCAATAATGTAACAATTTAAATACTTGAAGCTTAATCAATCAAATCAAAAGGTTGCTTATTCATGAAAGTGCCATGACAGTTTTTTTTTTATTCCAATAAAACAACAATAAATATCCTGCTCCTGTAAGGTTACAGAGTCACAGAATTGCAGGGGTTGGAAGGGACCTCGAGAGATCATCGAGTCCAACCCCCCTACAAAAGCAGGTTCCCTACAGCAGGTTGCACAGGTAGGCGTCCAGGCGGGTCTTGAATATCTCCAGGGAAGGAGACTCCACAACCTCCCTGGGCAGCCTGTTCCAGTGCTCCGTCACCCACACTGTGAAGAAGTTCTTCCGCATGTTGGTGCGGAACTTCCTGTGCTCCAGCTTAAGGCCATTGCCTCTTGTCCTGTCCCCACAGACCACTGAAAAGAGGTTCCCCACTTCCATTTGCCTCCCACAACTAAGATACTTATAANAGAAGGTTCTCAGTGCCCACTGGAAAATATGCAAAGAAAGTGTCTGTCTTTCTTTGTTCAGGGCTCTAGGGAAAAAGCAATTGATATAAAGACTTAAATCATTCCCCGCAAGCCTGACTACTATCTTCAAACCAGTAAGCCAAAGCCTTCATGGAGGAGTCAGTAGTTCAGTAGAACTGGCTGTTAACATTTGCTGGCTATGCAAATCAGCTCTTCATATTTTCGTTTGTAAAGCTTCCTTCACTGTTCTTTCTATTTCTGGGAATCCACTACCCAGGCCTGGTTCTATAGCCCAAAACATGAGAACCTCACCTTACAGGTAAAAACAGGCTGAGAGAGGTGGGCTTGTTCAGCCTGGAGAAGAGAAGGCTGTGGGGGAGACCTCATTTCAGCCTTCCAATATTTAAAAGGAGATTATGAACAGGAGGAAGATCAACTTTTTACAAGGGTAGATAGTGATAGGACAAGGGGGAATGGTTTTAAGCTGAAGGAGGGAAGGCTTAGATTGGCTATCAGGGGAAAGTTCTTTCCTGAGAGAGTGGGGAGGTGCTGGAACAGGCTGCCGAGAGAGATTGTGGATACCCCGCCCCTGCAGGTGTTCAAGGGCAGGTTGGATGGGGCCCTGAGCAACCTGATCTAGTACCAGATCTGGGAATTGGCAACCCTGCCTGTGGCAGGGGGTTATAATTTGATGGTCCTTGGGGTCCCTTCCAACCCAGGCCATTATCTGATTCTATGAAAATATAATCTCTGCATACTCTCTATCTGTTTCACAGTTTCAACCACTATGTGTTACAGTGTAAAACAGGCTTGCAGTGTTAATAGCAGAAACATAAAATATGATGCTGTGCGGAAGAAGTATGAGAGAGAAGTTGAATGACTGATTCTCAATTGCGGTGTCTGATATTTTCCCATTTATTCTTATAAACTCTACTTTCCAAGAATTATACTAAACTTCATGACTTTGTGCTCACTCCCTGTAGACTTTAAATACAAACCTTTGAAAATAATGCTGCATACATACATCTCTGAGCTATCCAGTCCTGCCTCCCCAACCAATTCTTCTTTACCCCATTCACAAAGCTAAGTTTCACTATAGAATTTACTGCCATGCAGAGTAGACTGCAGAAGAAGTTCTAGATCCTGGAGTGATGCCTCAAAGGACAGTAGCTCCAAAGAAGGCTGCATCTCAGAATAACTATCCAACATAACCTACCTTAGAGTAGTACAAAATAATTTAAAGCTTACTTCCCCCCGCAATGAAATAGGGGTAAACTACTTTGCATATACAGTGGTGGGAAACTTAACTTTTTGATGGGGAAAGCAAACAGTGAAGGATAGGAAAATTAAGCTGACGGACCAGTAGACTCTACCACCCATGAAATTCAATGACTAGTTTTAAAGGTCAGCCTTGCTTTGAGCAGGAAGTTGGCTTAGCTGACCTCTAGATCAGGCATGTCCAACTCTCGGCCCCAGGACCACGTGTGGCACAGGACACCTAGTAATGTAGCCCACCCACTGTCGCTGCATCATCATGGTGGTGGCTTTTACCTGCCAAGAGGTCCGGCCTGGCCCTAGAAGCGCACCCATTCCTCAGCAACAACCAAACAATTGGTGTGTTATTAACACTGTCTCAGCTGAAAAAAAGGACAAGAAAAGGGCACAGTGCAGTGATAACTTCACCTCTCACGCCTGCCACACACACTCAGTCAAACTGTGTATTATATGTTACATGTACTTGTGCTGCTTTGTGAGTAAAACACAGTGATTACCAATAATAATATTTCAACCTACCTAATGCCATCTCAGAAGAAAATAGAACCTAAAAAAAAAGGAAAATTGTGAATGAAGGAAGAGTGTTCCATGAAAAATGGACAGATGAGTACTTTTTTGTTGGCACAAGTAATATGGCACTGTAATTAATTTATCAGGAAATTGTGTCAGATTTCAAAGACTACAATTTGAAAAGACATTATAGGCAAAAATATGCCGCCAAATTTGATGTATATCCAGGAATGTTTTCTAAAGACAAAACAGTAGAACTGAAAAAACACCTGTCATCTCATTTACTTTTTTTTTTAAGTTACAACTCAGACTCTATGATAAAAGATAGTTATGTGGTAGAAAATCTGATTGAAAAAAAAATCAAACCCATTTGCTGATGGTGAATTTAATAAGAAATGTATGGAAAGTACAGCAGTTATAATTTGTTCTGATTAAAAAAAAAAGAATTTTTTCTGTTCTTCAGGTGAACTGAAGAAATAGGAAAATCTATCAAGAAAAATTTGTTAAATAAAACAAATTTTATGGTTTGGCAATAGATACAAGTACTGATGCTACAGATACAGTTCAACTTGTCATTTTTATAGGAGATATTGATAACAAATATGATGTTGCTAAAGAAGTGTCTTCTTTGATGCTGTTAAAGAACACAACTAAATCTCTCGAACTGTGTGAATGATGTAGTAAAAACTACATTAAAGTGATTTTATTTAATTTTGCCAGTGTATCTGATATAGCTACTGATGGCACTCGGGTGATGGGTGGTAAAAAAGAGGGGTTTATAAAATTAATAGAAGATGAAGCAATTACTAACAGCAACTCATGTTTGATGAAATATCACTGCAAGAAAATTTACGAGCAAAAGCTTTAGAAATGGATAATGTCATGCAAATTGTCATCAAAACTGTGAATTTCATAAAAGCCAAGGGAATTAATCATCACCAATACCAGGAGATCCTTAAAAATATGGATGCTGGTTATGGAGACATCATTTACTTTTCTGAAGTAAGATGGCTAAGCTGCGGTAAAATGCTAAAAGATTTTATGATTTGTGAAATTAAATCAAGTCATTTATAGAATCAAAAGGAAAATATGTGCCAGAAATTGAAGACGAAAAATGGCTCACAGATTTAACATTTTTGATGGATTTGACCTCTCACTTAAATGAATTAAACATGCGTCTTCAAGGTGAAAATCATCTTATCTGTGCTGTGTAACAGCATTCAAAATGAAACTTAAATTATGGCAGGCTCAAGTTATACAAATAACATTATGCATTTTGATACATTGTATGAATACAATCCTGTGAACAGTGAAAAGCATGCCGCCTTATTTTCCATTTTGATAATGGAATTTGAGAATAGGTTTCAAGATTTCTGAAAAAAATCATGAATTGTTTGGTATATTTTCAATTCCATTTTCAGGCAATATAAATACATTATCTGTGAATTTTCAAACATGATGTATAGAGTTGTAATCAGATATTCAACTAAAAAATTTGATCATGTCTCTTTACTAGACTTTATAAGACCTATCTTACCAGAGAAAAATACCACTTGCTTCACAATCATGCCTTATTCTTGTTATTGCTCTTTGGCAGTCCGTACATTTGTGAGCAAATATTTCCAAGGATGAAGCACAGGAAGTGAATTTCATCAAAAATCTCTGATGAGCACTTCAAGAACTCACTAATTGCAGCTACTTCCATCCAACCACATTGATGTATCAGTTTCACAAAATAAATGTCAAATATCTTAATATATTTATGTGGTTTTTTTGTACTCATGTTCTAATAAAAAATATATTAAAAAATTTTTGTTGTTTGTATGCAGACCAAGACAATTCTTCTTCACTCACTGCAGCCCAAGCAAGCCGAAAGTTTGTACACTCATGCTCTAGATGCATTCTCCAGTCTGAAGTATTGTGTGGTTCAGTGAGTAGTGGACAGCTTACTTCAGAAATGACTCCAGGTCTCCTTTTGACTTGATCCTTTTGGAGGGTAGGGTATTGAGCTGCTTATTACAACCAAATCCAGAAGGTAGTCTCTGTTCTTATTTATGTCTGTTATAATGATAATGTAGGGGAAAATATAGTCACCTAATAGTCCATCTTAAGGAGTACAGTCTCTTCTTTTCAATGTCATTCAAAAACAACTAGAGCAGTATACTACAGGACTGTCTCATGGAAAAGATTCCCATGGAAAATAACACAGCTGGACAAAAGCTTTGTTCCTAGAAAATGTAAACAGCAAGGACAGGAAACATCATCAGCCGATGCACAGGTCATAGTATAAATTATACCATGGTTTCTCATCAAAGTCGGCATGATGAACCTTTAAGAATCTTTTGGAGTTGTTAAGATTTTAAAGATCTCTTTCTGTATTTAGCTCTATCAGCAGAAATTGTACACATACAAAGCATCTTTAGGCAGGACTGAAAAAAAACACATAAGGACAAACAGATACTTATACTTTTCTAAGTCCATTATAAACATTATGGTATGGAAGAAATGTAGTTCAGTAACCACTGAAATAAAACAGAATATAAATAACTAGTATATGAACAATGAGGCTATTATAACTGAAGCAGTTCAGTATCTAGATATTGTGGGCTTCTCTGCTAGTTTATTTATTTATTCTAAAAAGAGACAAACCTTAGAGAATAAATGATTGATGTAGAAAAGAAACTAATTACATTCATTTCCATAAAAAGTACATATAATTCAGAACACAACTAATTTTGATAACAAAAAGCATTTACAGTTGTTTTGTGCTTTTTTATAAGATACGGAAGACATAGAACTCAAGATAATTAAAGCTATAAATAGAAAGATCCATTTCTCAAAACCAGTGAAGATATGATTCAAAGGCTGAGACTTGTTAGGTGCTCTTTTCTTCAGTTTTCCTTTGTTTGTTGGACTAGATAGTGACTAAAGAACCTTTAACATTTATCTTGCTTTTAGATCTTTTATCATTTATTGTAAAAATGCCCGTGGAAAGAAAGAACTAAGAACTGATATGACTGATCCCCAAAGAACCTGTTAGTGAACATCAGTTCTGCCAGTTTTTTGGCCTTTTTGCCTGCTGACATTTATTGTTTCTTTTCAAAGCCATTAGGAAGCTACAAAACATAGCTTCTGATACAATGAAAGTCCCCAGTGACAGAAGACCAGGATAAACAAGAAAAAAGCATTCTTTGCTGTAAACTAGCACATCTTGGAATCTGCAGACTGTTAGAATATAGGCAGTGGTTAAGTGGGACCTTTCCCACTTAAGTAGCTTTCCACTTATGCAGGAAGAATTGTACATCAACATCCTAAAGATATCTTAGTTTGTTGTCACAAATTAATATGAAGAGGAAACTTAAAAACATTTTGTTTTCTTTCTTTTCCTTCTTTGTACAGATGAATTTGAACTGGAAAACACACAAGCTTGTAAAGATTAGTACAAATAGAAAGAATTGGGCATCCAACTCTTAAACAAATCAATGGGAATTAGACATGCAAAAACAATCTGACGTGATTTTAACCACATAGGTCCAAAATCTCTCTGTGTCCAGATCACAAGGAGCTGATAAGAACAGCTCTCCTAAGAATTTACAGACTTCAGTCGAGACCCTTTTCTGGAGTCAGTCCTTAAATCAAACAACGAAGTTGTCCTTATTCTGGAGCTAATGCTTAATCCAAATGCTGATTCTCTTTCAGCTACACAGAAGGTGTCTGAAGAATGAAAAATAAAATCTTTCAGAATGAAGAATGGTTTTGTGACTAAGAAATATACTAGGACTACCTCCCAGACCAGCCACAGCCTTCCTGTCTGACCATAATCCCTCTATGATTCAGTTTCTTATCTGTAAAATAAAATAGTAATACTTCTGTTCTACCACTCATTGAATGAGGTCAGACTCTTTTTGGTGGTGTGTGGTGATAGGACAAGGGGAAATGGCCAAAAATTGGAACATAGGAAGTTTCGCACAAATATGCACAAGAACTTCTTCACGGTGAGAGTGATGGAGCACTGGAATGGTCTGCCCAGGGAGGTTGTGGAGTCTCCTTCTCTGGAGATATTCAAGACCTGTCTGGACACCTACCTATGTGGCCTGTTTTGGGGAACCCGCTTTGGCAGGGGAGTTGGACTCGATGATCCCTAGAGGGAGGGTCCCTTCCAAACCCTGCAATTCTGTGACTGTATGATTGCATGACTCTCTGAGCTTTGTGATCTCCAGAGGGGGGGCGGAACTGATTTAGTTCAGGTATGCTTTCTGGTCCTTCCAAAAATGCATTTTCATCACAGGTAAGGTCAATGAGATTCTTTTGATGCAAGCAATTTAAAGTAAATAAATAAATAAAAATCACTGTCTGTTTTCAAGGTAATTCTGAAAAGCTTTAATGTTAAAACCACTGGAGAAAATTTCTACATCTGGACAATAAGAAGAAGAAGGAGTGCAGGCAGGGAATAAGTGAAGAATAAAATGGTGGCACAATATTTTTGCTAAAGCTCTGGGTCAACAACTTAATAATCAGAAGTCAAAGTACCACATTTTGCTGTGTAAATGAACATGAGATGACATCAGGTAAGCTCAAGATAGGTAAACTTAACAGAATGTCAGTTTCTACAGGGTAATAAAGCACATCCCTGCTTTTGTTGTGTAGAAAGTTAGGTAAATTGCTTCCACTGACAAATAAATTGTTTCAAACTAATCCATATTAACCTCAATACCAACACATACGCGAATGTAGATGAATTGATGGATAAAAAAAAGTAATGTTATTTAATAAAAAAACAGTTAAGTCCTTTGATCAAGAATACCAGAAAAAGAGTATGGAGATACAATTACATTGAACATATGCAAAATTACATCAAGAGTGGATGAAACAGAAAAAAATTCTGGATCATGTCTCAAGGTCCCATTTCCAAATCATATTTGTCATGGGGAACATGAAGTACAAAGACAGCTGTTGGATAAAAACACAACTAAACAAGTATGCATCATCACTGAGGACAACTTTATGATCCTGCTTGAGAGGGTTAGTAGAAATTGTGATAAGTAGTGAATTTCAGTACTTTGCAACCACAAGTTGCTTCAGTTTAACAAAGAAATATTTTCTCTGAATAAAGATATATAAAAATATTACATTTTTAAAGAGAAAAATGAAGTAAATGAAATTGTAAGTGGTAACTGCTTTTGATGTTCAGAGGTCATAACAGTAATAGGTTGATCAGGACACTTCAGAAGCTTAAATCCAAAACACATTCGTTAAAATATCTATTATTGGAAGTGGGTTATATAAGACATGAGACAATGTAAAATTATAACAAAAATTAAAGGCGAGCGGTCAGAATGTAAGCGGTAAAGTAAATGCCGAATGGGCTAACAAGATCTTCTTCTTAAAATAAATCAATAAAAACAACAAAATAGATGCTAGGAAAATGGGGTCAAGGGAATATGGAAGATGTCCGCAGATCTAATACATGAACAAAGAAAAAGAAGTGAGATTTAGCTCATTAATAAATAAGCAATGGAATAAAATAAATGATACTCAAAAGTAAGTGAAATATGACCATGTTTTCCTAAGGCTTGTCTTTCTAAAAAGAGAAGGGTTAGTGTCACACAAAATGAGTAAAAGAGCTTTGGACAACTGGGACGTAGTAATGACTTTGAACATGCTTTCTAGGGTATTCAGGGAACTAGCTAATGAACTTACTCAACTACTTATGAGTGCAACTCTTTTTGGAAGCCACGAAGAATTGAAAATTACCAGATAAAAGTAAGCCTACTAGCAATCATATAAAAGAGAAAATTGATCGCTGGGAACCATACGTTTAACTCATAAGTTTAACTTATGGTGACACCTATGATGTAAGTAATGTAGGAAAATAATAAGGACCAGCTTTCAATTTTATAATATGGTTTGAAGAAAGAGAGACAGAGGGTATTAAATGCCATGGCCTGCATCCTCATACAAGTGGTAGATCTGGAAACAAATTACAAAAGATAGTTACAGCTTATCTCTTGAGAAGAGAACACAATATCTCTCGGTTGTGGATCTGCAAAATGTCCTCCATTTATTCGTTTTCATTCTCCAACAATAGAAAACCGAAGGCAGGACATGAGAATATGCTTTCTTAACAGATCTTTCTACCTAATATTTTGCTGTCAGAGTAGAAAACCAGAAAACATCCCACATTTCCCAAACCTGGGTAGAGTAATAACATTATCCTACAAGCTTGACATATGCTTGTTCCTCTGTGGAACTAACATAGCAAATATGAAATTTATACATATGTGAATATTTAGGAGATTGTATTTATAGTAATTCTTAACAAGACGGTCATATGCATTGAATGAATAGATTATCTTATATTTGTTCAAGTAATGAGTAGATGAAAAACATACAACACAAGTTCCATACACAAATATGTGTTGTTTTTATGTAGCATCATGCAATAATAATGGCAATACAGTTGACTACAGTAAACGTGAAATGAAAACTTAGTGAAGAACAACAAAAAGGGAAATGAAGAGCAGAACTGTAGTAGCATACAGTGTACAGTAGCATGCAAAGATGTACTCAAGGGTCATTGTTACACCTGCTCTTAATTAAGCATGCTTCAGAAAGACTTAAACCTGGGTCAAACTATCAAGGTAATTAAATTTAGAAGTGACACTAAATTTGTAGATACTGAGAATGTTAGAAAGTGCAAACATTCAGGACTATGAAAAGCAGAAAAAATATGGATGCACCTGTCTTCTTCATGTGACTTGTTTATCTGTGAAAAATAATATGAAATAAAGACATTTTATGTGGGAGTAATCTATGAAGAAACAGTGATTAAAGGAGTTAAAAATGATAAAGGGCGGTAGATTAGGATAGTGTTTGTAAAGTGTATTCTTAACAAGGGAAGTTCTATATGATCTGGGACCTGTTGGAAGGGAGGGATCATATCATGGGAAAGGTATACAAAGTCTCTCTTGTATGAATAGCAACATTAACATAAAACATTGTAGGTAGACCTTGGTACTCTGTTCTTAGAAGACTAGTTGAAAGGAGTTAAGTAAGGAGCAAGTAAAAACAATGAAGATGCTGTAGCAATACTTATGTCATCAAAGGGACAAAATGCCTGGATATAAAAACAACAGCTTTTAAATAATGGAAGAGTATAACTATCAGACAGGAATAGATGCAATTAGGATAATGACCCTATAGATGTATCAACAAACTTAACTTAAAAAATTGACTTCTGAACAGGAGATTTCATAGACTATGTTAAGAAAAGTGACAGAAATCCATCTGAACAGACAGCTTATACTATATGAGATAACAAACAAAAACAAAACAAAAATGATCATGTTCTGAAGAACTGTATGGTTTGGCAGAAATAAAATCAAGCTGAAGTTGCAAGTATTTTCTATGTCAGTGTTTATTTTTATTGAAAGAGTGATATTAAAGAAAATACAAAATACAGTACTGTAACAATGATAATGTAGAATAATGAATCCAAGTGAACTTCTTTTCATAACATAAATTTCTTCATTAGGACACTACAGAAAAACAAAACCTCTCTTTGCCTTTACAAAAGCTCATGAGGACACATGTTCTGCTCCTGTTCTGTTGTCTTTAACAAATACACATTTGTTAATGTGTATTTAATGCAATAACTTTGTTGGGTCTTATTATCTAGACTTACAAACTTAGTGAAAGCACTAGCAGCAGCAGGGAGCTACTGTCGCTGTGAACTGTTGCAAACATCACAAAAGAAGAAAGAAAAATAGAAGAAATAAGAACAAAAAGCTTAAATTTATTTAAGATTTCTTGAAACAAGAAAATAGGGAGCAGATGGGGAAAAGTAGAAATTATAAAGTTTAAATCTGAGAAAAAAATAAGACAAATATTCACAAAATTAAAAGAAATAGTATAAGGGGGACACAGTCATAGTAATATCAACAGAGGAAGGTGAAAGAAAAGTGAGAAACAAGCCAAGCAGAACGTAATAAGAAGTGTGCAGTAAGAAGGAGATAAAAGATAACGTCAAAAGAGAGTCAGAGAATAGAGAAAATGCAAGGATAACAGACTGAAGAGAGTACAGCTGCTGATTTTTGCTGTGTAATCTGAGACTGAGTGAAGTTGAAATAATTCTGTAAAAAAAAGAAGGCATACAGATATATCAGATTGAAACTAGAGCAAGATTATTGAGAATACATTGATAAACATCATCTTGATCAATAATTTTTGCTCCTTGAAGAGCTAGAATTAGTATATCACTTGTAGAGCACATTAAGTAGATGCTTTCCAGGGAAAAGATAAAAAGAAAGCAAAAGAGAAGAAATTGAAGTAAACTATAAAAAAGTTCTGTAAGTTAGCATAAAAAGAAGTTGCTGTCAAATATGTACTTTTTTTTTCTGAAATATAAATTTTTGTCTAACACTTCATGCAATTATATCTTCTAACTGGAGTACCATGTTGAAATACTGCTCTTGCTCCTTCTCATAAACCTAGTAGACTTTGATTTAATTACTTTCAGGACAAACTGAATGTGCAAATGATAAATTAGTACTAATGAATTCCTAGGCTGAATGTTTCAGCTTTGAATTTTTAGCACGTTTTAAGAAAATCTCAGCACGCAATAATGTTTTTCTCAAAAGACCAATACATTAAAATAAAAACTGAAAGATTCAAAATGCTTTCAGGCAGATACCTCACATACTGGCAGTACCTGTTTCTCAACAACTGAAGATAAAATATGGCTCCCTTTTCATTGGTATTAAGTTAGCTCACAAAGATTCTAAGACGTGTCTTGATTTCATGAAGACATCTAGTTCTCCAAGGCACTTTCAGATTTGCAATTAATGTTCTATATTGTAAAAGTGTCTGCTAACTATGATTAGCATTATTGTATACTGCAGATAATTCAGTGCAAAATTTTTACTATTTTGCAGGATTTGGAAATATGGATTAGGACTCATTTCCTTCTGACTAAGGATGATGTAGGGAAACAGTTGATCACAGCATGAACTGATGATTGAGCACATGGTGGAGGGGCGTGGCTGGCCCAGGAATACCGGTAGACCACTTGCAGCTGTGATGGAAGGGGTGGACCTGGGGTGGGGTTGCTCCCAGGCTTAGATAAAGGCGAGACAGGGAGAGAAGGAAGTAGCTTGAGAGAGAGAGAAAGGACTGGGAAGTAACTTGAGGGGAAAGAAAGGATTGGAAAGCAGCTTGAGAAAGAGAGAGGACTGGGAAGAAGCCTGAGAGAAGACTTGAAAGGAGCTTGAGAAAGAAAGAGAAGATCAAATGGCATAGTCCTAGGAGTTTTGGTACCTTTTCCATTACAGATGGGTAATATAAATTTACCTTTAAATGAAAACAATCCA
Organism: Penelope pileata; assembly: GCA_013396635.1. Lineage (NCBI taxonomy): Eukaryota > Metazoa > Chordata > Aves > Galliformes > Cracidae > Penelope > Penelope pileata. The sequence goes on from WBMW01001627.1 coordinate 17,389, forward strand.
GATGTTGGATGGAACTTTAAGCAACCTGGTCTAGTGGGAGGTGTCCTTGCCCATAGCAGGGGGGGTGGAACAAGATGATCTCTAAGGTCCCTTCCAACCTGAACCATTCCATGATATGATTCTATGATTCACACCTGGAGAACAGCTTCCTTATGTAGCAGGAATGCACCCGTCACAAGAGGCAGCAGTCAAAAAATAAATAATCTTCCCCACCTTCCCTTTTCCCATTTTTTTTTTTCCAACAGTTATAGAGTTCTCCATTTGTCTTAGTTTCTAACAGAAGTTACTTCTCTCAGTGCCTGGTATGAAGCTATGTTTTGTTCCCAGAAGAGAAACAAAACTGATAACACCTGGCAGTCTTGAGCACAGCCAAGGACATATTTTGTTCCTCAGTGAAGCAGTTAGAAGGCATAAGAAGCCAGGAACTGGGAGTGGACAGGGCCAGGGCAGTTGACCCAAACAGGCTGAAGAGCTATCCCATACCATTTAACATCATGTGATTTTTACGGAAGAGGAGTCTCTTGCTTGGAGGGAGGGGCTGCTGGCTGGTTGGGTATCAGTCATTGGTACCTTGCTTTGTGTATCATCTATTGTTTCTTTTATATATATACATGTACTGGTATTTCTTTTATTCTCTCTGCTGTCTTAGTAAATAGCTTTTATCTCAGCTCACGAGTTCTACCGTATTTATTCCTTAATTCTCTCCCCCATCCCACTTGGGAGGGGGGAGGGTGAGTGAACAACTGTGTGGGACTTAGCTATCTGCTGGGTCAAACCACAACACCGTTCACTGTTCTGAGCAATACAGCAGCTGACTGGACAAGGTAGAGTTGCCTGATTTCACATTATACTAGCACTGCCCATGCAAGAGGCGTAGGTTTCAGTGGCACTTTTTCACTTGGACCATAAGGCCAATTCACTGTCGCCTCCAGCAGGCTTGGCACCTTGACCACTGTCATGGGAGTCTTTTCCAATGCCTGACCGCAGTCTGGTGAAGAACCTTTGCCTAATCCTCACCCTGACCCTCCTCTGATGCAGCTCCATGCTGTTCTCTCAGGTCCTGTCACTTTCACCAGAGAGAGTGGAACTTGCCATTCTGTTCCCCTTGTGAGGAAGCTGTAGGAAACCATGAAGCCTCCCCTCAGTCTCCTCTTCTCTGAGCTACACAAACCAAGTGACCTCAGCTGCTTCCCATACATCTTGCCCAGTGGGTCCTTCACCACCTTCATAGCCCTCCTTTGGATGCTAATACTTCTATGTCCTTCTTACATTGTAGCACCCAAAACCACACACAATGCTCAAGGTGAGGTCACACCAATGCAGAGCAGAGTGGGACAATTCCTTCCCTCAACTAGCCAGCAGTGCTGTGCTGATGCATTCCAGGGAATGGCCAGCTCTTTTGACTGGCTGGGCACACTAGCATGTTCAGCACATCACCAAACTCCATAAATTCATGCACATCCAGCTAGAGCACTATTTCCAGAACTAGTTTGGGTTTCACCAGGATTTTATTGTTCCCCCATAGTCCTTCCAGAGCACATCATTAATGTTAAAGACAGAGGCAAAGAATGTATTAAATGCTTCTGCTTTACTTGTATCCCTATTTGTGAGATGACCAACCTATTAAGTGATGGACCAACATTATCTCTGTTTCTTCTTTGATTGTTAACGTAATTTGAAAAGCTCTTTTTGTTGTCCCCAATAGTACTACCAGTTTCAATTCTAATTGAGCTTTGGCTGCACAAATTTTCTCTTACAATGATGAACAGCATCTCTGTAGTCCTCCCATTTCACCTGACCTTGCTTTCAGTGGCCACATACTTCTCTTCTCCAACTGACCTCTCAAAAAGATCCCCGCTCAGCCAAGCCAGTATAACTATACATTTGATCATTATGAGTTATTTTGAATGTCCCACCTCCCAAAAACTGTTTTATTTGATAAGTCAATGTCTCCCCTGCAATAAAAGAATACGAATATTTTTTAGCTTACTGTTTCTTAGATCACTGCCCACTTTTGTCTACACTGTGAAAAATACTTTCTTGGTGTCAGCCTGTAAAATCATTTCTGAAATATTTCTTCAGTTTAGTGTGGTTCATTACTGTTAAATTTAGTGTGGTTGGTATCTGCAAAGACTGTGCAAATGAGAGCATCTGTAATTCTAATGCTCATAATTTAGGTCTGTTTTATGCTGTTAACCAGACTTATTAGCATTTTTAGCTTAGGAAATGATTTGTTGAATAGAAAGCATTGCAACTGATGATGACTCTGGTATAAAAACATCCACAGACTGATGGAATTAGTTGAATAATGACATTCAAGCTCTTTGTAGTGTAGGCTTCATAAAGTTACTAGAGAATGGAATAGTAGTCTGCTCCAATATCACGTATCCAGTGAATGTCATAGAGTTTTTGAGCATATTTCTTTGTATTCCAAAGCAAGTTCACAAAAAAATTGAAAGTGAGTGTCTCCATAATCATTAGCTACACAATCATTGGCACTGCTTCACAGTTCCTGTGTCTAAATACTGACCTGAGAAGGTATCTTTTAGATGCAACTGAAGTGATAGAATTTCTTTGCAGAACAAGGGGAAAAGAAACAACATGGGTAAACAGAAGTATTTGGTTTTATAACCTCCCTTCTTAAAATTCAGCAAAATATTTTTTATTTTTATGATTGTTGAGTTGAAAAAGAGAGAAATTATGTATATAATTATTTATTATTAATAAACTCTAACTTTGAAATACAGATTTGTTTGGGAAAGTTATCCTCAGACTGATGCTAGTTATTCACAAAAATAATGCAGCAGTACCTGTATGTTTGTTTGAGACTGACTAGAGAAAACTTGGTATTACTGAAACAGATGAAGAAATCTTTTGGCACATGGAATCCCTGTAGGCTTGTTAGGATTTCATCTTGAAATTCTGAGTATAGATTTTCTTTTTTACATGTGGTCTAAAATTCATTAATTGAGCCCCTGTGTGTTTGAAAAGCAAGGCCATTTACAACTATAATCCAAACCCAACTCTCCTTCTAGTCTAACATGAAATGAAAATATTTTCCATAATAATGTTCTAAATCATGTCACTGCAATAGATAGCTACAGATCATGCAAGTGTAAACTGCAAGCTGATTCTATGTCTTGATAATAGCTACTTAGCTCTGCTGCTTGATTTTTTTAATTGATTTTAGAATTGGGATATATATTCAGACAGTAAAATTGCATTTAGAATCAGTTTACATATTTAAGATTCCCAGGTGACTTCTAAATAGCTCCTACAATTTGTTTTAAGATACTACAGCAAATCAGTTTTTGAAAAATTGCACAAAAACAAATCCAAGGGTTATCAATGAGCAGTGAAAGATGGAATCTCTCCAAAGAACAGGGAGCCAGGAGCGATAGCGCAGTTGGCAGGCCTGGGGCCTTGTCCACCATATTATTATGTATCATGTTGCTACTTCCTCCAAAGGGGGCAGAGCAGGCTGTAGGATAGATGGAGGAGTCCCCACAAGACATCAGGTGCTATCATGGGGAGGGACCAAATCCAGGCTTGGACGTCAACCTGCCAGTGGGGGTCAAGATCAGTCCTGGTAAGGGTACATTCCAGGTACAGGGAAAGGAAGAGGTCAGGCTCAGATGTCAACTTGAAAATTGGTCTGAGCAGGGCAAGTCTATAGGGAGCTGGAGATCAGCCCTGCTATGGCATTGCTGGGGCAGGGACTGATGACCCTAGGCTAGGTTGAAACATGGTCCTAGGGTGTTGGCAGAGGAGCCATGGCTAATATGGCCTGTTAGTACCCCCAGGGCCCTAAAACAGTGCAGGTCTTGGGCAATTAAAAAATTATTCCAGAATACTAGCAATAATGCATAATACTGAATCAAAGGACACTGAAGATAATATGTAACACCATTTCAAATTACAATTTTTGTAGGTCAATTAATCCAAAAGAGTCAAATGAATAGAGATAATTGGAATAAAGAATCAACTTCAATGTGATAAAAATTAAGTATATATTCTAATCTAGTTACATCAGCACACTTTCTCTAGTCTATGGAAACTGTTAGCAGATCCTAAGAAAGTAATTTGTAGGGCTAATTATGATTGTCTGACTATAATCTACCTATGATTACTTGACTTCATATTGCATCCTATCACCACTGCAGACTACTGTGGTTTGCTTTGCCTAGTACCAGCCATGGTGAGCTAGTTTAGGATAAAAAAAAGAAAGCAATGTAACTAAAAGTCAATAAATAGTAGTCTCAGACAAAATGCAAGTATGGTATCATGGAGTTGGGGAAGTAGAAACATAACCAGAAACTTCATTGGCGGCTACGAGTTAGACCTCTCTCAGGGATGGAAATGAGTTGTCTAATGGATGTTACCTCCCTACATGTGTTCCAGAGGAAATTCAAACTACAAGCAAAGACTAGATATCAAACCCATGGATGGTAACTTTTGGGTAAAATGAAACCTATTTTAAATATTTAAGTTAAATGTTTCTCCTCTTAAAAGTCTTGATCATTTAAAGAAATTTCTCATTTATATATAGAGAGTAAATACAATAAAAATGAGTGCTTATATATATATACATAAACATTAATTTTTATAATGAATATTCATTGCAGACAAAGGAACAGATGAGTTCCTTTTAGTTCAGTTTGACTCAAATCCATGTCTTCTTGAATGGCTATTGTCACAGTACTAATTTCTTCATGAATTATTTCTATATAGGTTTGACCTCAATATACTGGGGAAAAAAAGAGTTATTTTCATTCCTTCTGTGCCAAAACATTCCCACACTTTATATCAGTTAACCCCCCTGGATAATGTTTTAGGGAAGTGAGGTTAAACTAGCTTCTTCTCACTTTCTCTCATACTTCAATCAAAACATTAATCACAGCAGGGAATGGTAATATGAAAACCCTTTTTCTCCTTATCTCTGAACTACAGTAGGGACAGGATCCAACGAAGGCCCTAAGATTAATTTTATTCAGTTTATGACAGGGGAATTTTAGTCCACACTCATTTGTGGATCTCTTCTTAAAAGAAACCTGTTGTCATACCAGCTCCCTAAACCGTGGCATAATCTGAACGAAGTAGGCAGGTTTAGCAGAATATAAAAATTGCTATATGCTATCATAGTAAAGAAACAATCTTGGTCATATGTGAAAGCAACTCCTCATACACACAGGAAACTATGTTGTTTTATCACTTCTGTTTTTCTAGTAACAGCTATGTAAGAAAGGCCATTTACAAATGTGGTGTAATGCATTTAGAAATGATTTTGCAAAAAAAAAAAAAAAGATCAATTTTAACTCTGTCTGTGCTATCACACTTGACAAAACCATCAAATCACAGCATAATTTTTCAGAGCACAGATTAATGTGCTCAGATTAATAACCACAGATTAATATCCTCCAAGTCTGAGAAGAAGGAAAAAAGCTTTATATTGCTATTGCTTGCACTGTTTCTTGAAAATCTCTCTTAGTCATCCAGAAGATGTAGTTGTACATTATTCCCTTATATCTGAGCACAAGTGACAGTTCCTGAGGACATCTGTGAGCAATTGAATTTCCACCAGTGCGGTGATAATCAGGCTGTGTGTTGTAAGATATTTTACATGATTACAGATGTACTGGTTAATAAAAAATGTGTGTAAAATAAAGACAGTATCAGGCAAAACAGAATTCCACCTTTTTTAAATAAAGATCTGGGGAAAAACTGTGTTCCAGAAAATGTCTACTTTTTCAGAAAAACTGTCATAGAATCATAGAAACAGTAGGTTGGAAAGGACCTACAAGATCATCCAGTCCAACCGTCCTCCTATCACCATCCCTACCCACTAAGCTACTAAATCATATCCCTTAGCACCTCATCCAGACGCTTCCTAAACAGTGGCAGGGACGGTGACTCCACCACCTCCCTAGGCAGGCCATTCCAGTGCCTGACCACTCTTTCAGAGAAAAAAATTTTTCCTTATATCCAGTCTGAATTTACCCATTGTCATTACATTAAATTAAATTACATTACATTTAATTTACCCAATGTCATTACATTGTAAAACAAACTCAAAATACTGTATTCTTCTTTGTAGTGAGTGTTGCTTGGCATTAAAAATAAAAAATGAATCAGTCAATACTCGCATAAGTTACAACCCATAACAATCTATAAGACAATCAAAAGAGATTTTTGTTTCTAACACTAAGGCATTTTTTCCACTTAATGAAAATGTTAAACTCTCTGGTTGACAAAGCTTATTTTGAAAGACTGTTTCCTTCCATTTCAAAAATAATCAACACATGGTGCTCTTTCCTTGTCTGAAAAATCCCACCAGAAAGAAGAGCCTGTGAATGTATTTTATTTGCTTGGCCCACAAATCTCTTGAAAACTAGATTCCACTCCATAACCATTTTTTTTTTTTTTTTTTATAAATCACCTATCACTTCATTATGTGAAAAAGTTTTTGTTTTTTTTTTTTTACCTTACTATAGAATCCTCATATTTAAAAATGGTGAGGTGCTCAAGTAAAAGACATTGATGTCAATTTTTTCTCACCTCTGTAGTTCCCCTTTATTCAGGAGTCTATAAACAACATCGCATCATAACAATTTAGGTATAACTGAATGTTGCCAAATGAAAAATAACTTTCATATACCAAATTTGGAATGGGATCTGTAGGCAGAAATGCTGAGATCTGTACAGCAAAAGTTAGTGCTCAGAAAACCTTGAAGTTCAGGTAGGCTTCTTCCAGAGACGAGGCAAGCTGAAGCAGTGATCATGGCTATTTCAGAGACCAATGCTAGACCTAGTGCCATTTGAGACACTCTGTCCCATTTGTTCCTTAAGCCACGCTGTCTATCCAAGGCCCTGGCTAAGCAGAAAGCAGTGCCATGGACATTCTTATATTCCAACCAGGTTAGAACAATCAAAATGTCACTACTTACGAGTGCTGAGACAGTGCCTAAGTACATATTTTGTCAGCCATCTACTGTAAGAATTATATGTTTGTCATTGAACAAATATCTGAAAAGTTCAAAATCTCTGGAATATTTGTTTCAAAGAATGACTATGTGACAGCCAAGTAATGCAACTTCTGTTTTTACCAGATGGAAGAATTCATCAGAGGATATGGATGACAAGACAAAAACCATCCTACTTAACAGATATACAAGTACTTTATCTGCCAGACCATGTTTCCCTTATTCTTTCAGGTTGAAGTAAAAGTATCACAATGCTATGAATAAGTCTGAAAAACTATCAGGCTCACCAAAGCCAGCATCATCAGAGAAATATTATGAGAATTCCTGGATATCTAATAATTTACAATTTAATTTCCATGCCTAAATTATCCCAGTAATATTTGGATAAACATTCAGGTTATCTATTTACAATATTCTTCTTTCCTTTTATTGAGTTTGCATTCATTCACTAGCGCTCAGCTGTACTGAGACATTGATGTCTCTGACTTGGGTAAACATCCAGTAAGTCTTCAGTATATTTTCACCTGCTACCTTTCACAAATAACTTTTTCTGCACTCAAAATCATTCTCTCTCTTTCTCACTGTCTTTCACGCTTTTACCTAGGTATTTTTTTAAATAGTCCATATCTTTTTCAACACTATCAATATTAATAGTTTATTACGAAACAATTAGAATCATAGAATCATAGAATCATAGAATGGTTCAGGTTGGAAGGGACCTTAGAGATCATCTTGTTCCAACCCCCCTGCCATGGGCAAGGACACCTCCCACTAGACCAGGTTGCCCAAAGCCCCATCCAGCCTGGCTTTGAATACTTCCAGGGAGGGAGCATCAACGACTTCCCTGGGCAACCTGTTCCAGTGTCTCACCACCCTCACAGTGAAGAATTTCTTCCTTATATCCAGCCTAAATCTACCCTCTTCCAGTTTATAACCATTACCCCTTGTTCTGTCATTATCTATCCTTGTAAAAAGCCTTGTAAAAATTAATCAAGGATAAATTAATTTAGGATATCATCACCTTGTAATGATCATGATAGTTGAAGCAGTACCATTAACCACCCCAACTTCACGCTTCTTACAAGAAAGAAAACCTGCCAACCCAAAAGCCTGCTGAAATGACAGCACTTTGCAGAAGACTTATAGGAAGTCAATCCCTAAACTATGTTTGGCTGGAGGGCTATGATGTGTAATATTATAAAGCTAAGCAGTGTTTACATCCCCTTTGCTGTTAGACAAGTAGGTTCCATCCTGAGTACATCTCTTTATCCTGTGATACAGCATGGCACCAGAGTCCATACAGAACATGGTAAATAGGCTTATATTAATCTTCACTAAACAATAGTAAGAAATTTGCTTAGTAAAAGCAGGCCTCATTCCAGTCTTTCTCAACTGTAATCTGGTAACTTTTAAATCATCTCATTCTTCTACATCTCTTATTTAACTCACTCACAATGAAACTTGGACTTGTGGTTTTAATATCAAAATGTTTATTCTTCTCTATATCCCTGCAGAAATTTATCTATTTTCACAGAATGATAGAGTAATACAATTATTTGAGTTGGAAGGGACATTTAAAAGTCATCTAGTCCAAATCCTCTGCAATGAACAAGGACGTCTACAGCTAAAGCAGGATGCTCAGAGCATTGTCCAACCTGACTTTGACTGTCTCCAAGGACAGGGCATCCAGCTATCTCTGTGGGCAACCTTTTCCAGTGCTTCACTACCCTTACCATAATATTTTTAGTCTTATATCCAATCTAAATCTCCTGTTTTAGTTTGAAACCATTTCCCCTTGCCCTGTCACAACAGATCCTGCTCGAGAGGCTGTCCTATTCTTTTTTATAGCCCTCTTTAGATACTGAAAGTCCACTATTAAGTCTCCCTGGAGCCTTCTTGTCTCCAGGCTGAACATCCCCAGCTCTTTCAGCCTGTCCTCATTGGAGAAGTGCACCATCCCGTGGATCATTTTTGTGGCCTTCCTCTGGAGGCACTCCAACAGGTCCATGTCTCTCCTGTACCGAGGACTCCACATCTGGACGCAGTACCCTAAGTGAGGTCTCACCAGCACAGAGTAGAGGGGCAGAATCACCTCCTTCGACCTGCTGGCCACGCTTCTTTGGATGCAGCCCAGGATACGGTTGGCTTTCTGGGCTGTGAGGGTGCATTGCTGGCTCACGTCCAGATCACCACCTACCAGTACCCCTGAGTCCTTTTCAGCAGGGTTATCCTTTTGTTCCCCAGCTTGTATTGGTAGTAGGAATTGTCACGACCCAGGTGCTACACCTTGCATTTGGATTTGTTGAACCTCATGAAGCTCTCCTGGGCCCACTGCCTGAGTCTGTCTCGGTCTGTCTGGGTGGCATCCTATCCCTCAGGCATGTCAATTGCACCAGATAGCATGGCATCATCCACAAACTTGCTGAGGGTGCACTTGATCCCACTGTCAATGTCATTGATGAAGATATGAAACAGCATTAGTCCCAGTGCTGACCCCTGTGGAACACCACTTATCACTGACCTCCATCCAGACCATAGAGCCATTGACCACCTCTCTCTGGATACAATCTTGCAGCCAGGTCCTTGTCCATCAAACAGTCCACCTATCAAATCCATATCTTTCCAATTTGGAGAGAAGGATGTTGCAGGGGACCGTGTCAAAGGCCTTGCTCAAGTCCAGATAGATGGCATCAGTGGCTCTTTCCTTGTCCATTGATTCAGTCATGTCATCATAGAAGGCCACTAAGTGGGTCAGGCAAGACTTGCCCATGGTGAAGCCATGCTGGTTGTCCCATATGAACTTCCTCTCTTCTTTGGCATAGCTTCCAGGAGGATCTGTTCCATGATTTTCCCCAGTACAGAGGTGAGGCTGGCAGTTCAGCAGTTCCCTGGGTCATTCCTTCAACCTTTCTTAAAAATGAGTGCGACATTGCCTTTTTTCCAGTCACTGGTGACTTCATCTGACTGCCAAAAGCAGTCAAAAGCAACTTACTTAATAATGAAATTACTGGCTAGCCATAAAAATGTATTTCAAGATTCCTTTTTTGTAGGACATCAAGTGCTATGTTTCTCTTTGGTTTGATTTAATGCAATGCCACTTCATTGTAAAAGAGCCATAGGGAAAAAAAAAACATTTTTTTGGTAAAGAACTAGTCTTACTCCACTGAGCTGCAGATATAGTAGAACACATGCACTGCTCATGTGTGTATTTCTGGTGCCAACAGGGAAGATAGACTTGAAAAAAATTCAGGCAGAAGGATTTGGCTAAGGTTTCTGAGTACCTGAGATTTATAAGTTGATTAATTGAACTCTAATCATCATTTGGAAAGTGATCCTTTATTCCTATGGAAACCAACCTCACAACATACAGTCCCTTGCACCAGCTGTTCTCCTTACCTGAGCCAAAATAATGAAAAATCATCAAGATTAGTAGCTTCACTGTACAAGGAACTGAGTGAGATATGGCCTTTTCCCTTCCCTGTACAACCCTCTGATTCTTCATCTTTACAAGTAGCCCAATCAGCCATTTTCATAGCCCATGAATAATTTCTCAGACTTTCCAAGGTTTCCAGATTGAGAACCGGAATGTTAAAATCAACAATTTTTTTCCTGTTTAAAATATCAAGAAGAAAGACTCTTGAGTGAGAATTAAGCTGTTCTGTTGACGATGGACGAGATAGAAGAGAAAACAATTACATCAGCTTGTCAATACTGACAAGAAGATAAGTGTTTCTACCTCTAAGCTAGTCTAATTACTCAGAATTCTTGTAAAGGAACAGACTTCTGCAAGACTTAAGTACAAGTATATAAATTTGATTTTTCTGACTACATTCAAATAAAAGGCTTTTTCCACAAGAGACAATGTTAGGAAGGAAGTATATGCTATTCCTAAAGTAGGTATTTTGTTAGTAGATATTTATATACCTTTATATTTTATAAAGTAGGTATTTCTAAAGTAGGTATTTTATATTTATCCTAGAGTATTTTATATTCACAAATTGGTAAGTCTTCCGCTGATTCACTTGACAGATTCTGTTAAACAAAAGAACTTCATCAGAATTAGGTTTGTTTTCTGTAAAAGAATGTTGAGAAAAAGTTGTCCAAAATATCAGGGATAAAAAATTAATAAAATTAGTTCCAAATTACATATTGAAATTGTGAAAATTAAGACCCTCCCTTGAACATAAAAGGTATACCCTATTATTTTGAAAAATAATCACTTCCTGACTGAAAAGCATATTTTATTTCAAAAGTAAGTCTACAGATTTGTTGAAAAAGCCTCATTTCTTATTGGGAAAAATTGTAGTGATGATTATTGTCTACTGTTGTGAATTTATCATTTTACCTTCAGGAAGACAAAAAATGACAAGAGCATCTTCTTGGAAAGGAAGGAAGAAGAATGAAGACAGTTTGTCCCCACTCTTCACCTATCCCAGTGTCACAGGCCTGACTCAGAGAAGTTCACTTTATTTGCTGCCAATTAATATATTGTTGTGCAAAAGTGACAGCGCTTCTGCTTTAAGGTTCACCAATTCCAAGGAAAGCATTGGGAGGCGAGCTCAGATTCATCAGTTTAATAGCAGGGTACTCACTATACTGGGGCAACTGCCAGGTAGTCTGTGCCGATAGGGGTGCAGGTAGGTGGCAGGCCGGCAAAGGGAATTCACCAGCTGCCGGTGACAGTAGGCCAGCAAGTGGGATCGCTGATAGGGAATGCCAGCAGCAGCACACCAGCAAGGGTTCAGCAGCAAGGTTTGGCCAGAGAGGGAGAGGCCCCCCTCTACGTGGTGTCGTGGCCATTTATATAGTAGTGGGGGACAAATACAGACCTGGGTAAACAAGGTCATTCACACAAAACAAGGGTACTTGCTTACAGCTACAGGGCACTTTTCTCACAAACAAGTCTACAGCTAGCTACATGCAGGTGCACGGGCCAAGGCAGTATCCTTGTGTTCCCAAGTTAACATAAGCCCTTTCTCATGGGCTAGTCACCTGTTCAGGCTATGATCTGTAATTTTCCATACATATATACATATAATTACTAATTGTCTTCTTTCTGTCCACCTCAATATTTGAACAATTAAACATTTAGGAAACACCTTTCCTCCCCACTTCCCATGCTCAGAGTAGTTCAATATCTCTCCTCCCCCTCTTCCTAGGCTCATCTTACCTTGTTTCAGTGACACACAATGGAGAAGGTTATCACATCTGTGTAATGGTTTCCTTTTACCAGTCCTTGCTTCTTCCTCTTTTCCTCCCTGGCTCTTTGTTCTTACTACTCCTCTGCTCCAGCACAGACTGTCTACAGGGAACAGTCCTGCCATAGTTGTCCATGCCTCTATCCCTGTGCCAGCGTGGGCCACCCACAGACCCCGATCCCTCAGAGCCATACCTCATCTGTCAGAAAGCATCTTTCCAGCTATGTCTCCAATCATATTTTCCAAGTCTCCTCTGTTTTCTCCTCTGTTTTCTCAGGAAACATACCTGTAAGTGGGATACTAGGTCACAGTCTGAATCTGTGATTGAGCACCTGTTGAAGGGCTGTGGCTAGCCTGGGGGGCACAGGCGAATTGTTTGCACCTGTGCTCCCCACGTGACTGGAAGGGGTGGACCTGGAGAGGGGCTACACTGGGCTTGTTTAAGGGACAGCCACAGAAAGAAGTGCATCCGTTGGAGGAACTGGCTGTTCCTTGGGGAGGTGTTGGCTAGGTGGGGGAGAGGAGAATCACTCTTATGCAAGTCAAAACTTCTGTGAAATTTCTGTTACTTTTGTTTATGATTATTAAACCCTCGAATGCTTCATCTGGGATTGCTGAAAAGCTACCTGAAGCAATTTCACTGCTTCATTTGCAAGACAATTGGCAAAGTCAGCAGGATCTCAGGAGAAGTACTGGGGAACTGAAAAGTGATGTGGCTTTTCTTGAGAACATCCCAAAATAGTTTGGACGGGGATGCTCTGAGTCACAGGAAAAGGAATTACTTGGATACATCCCAGGGTTCCTAGCATCTCCATGGCACCCTTCTGCAGAGGTAGTAGAGAAATGGGGCCTGTTCCATAGCTATGAGAATGTTTCTAAGACACCATCCCCTATGGCTTAGAAAAATTTGGAAAGAACATTCCAATACTAAGAAAAGACAGCTTGCTGCATCAGCTGTGACCTGGCTGCTATTAATGGCCTTACATAGCACCAATTCTGGTGAGGAAGATTTAAGAGAAGAAAATGAAATACTATTTGCCTGAGTGCAGCAATTAGGAAATAAACTTACTTCATTGGCGGGGCAGTATGCCCAAACAATGGGTAAAAATTAATCATTGAAGAAAATCAGGACTATAGTCTTAAAGGATTATTGGAACCCAGAACAATGGGATCCTTGGAATATAAACCAAAAGACAAAAAAAAAACAGAAAATACTTTTCATAATGTGGATACTATTAATGAACTCCCAAGCAAAAATACAAAGAAGACCCAAGTAGAAATTCTGCTTGTACCAGATTTGAATAAGACCAACACTCTTGAAATAAGACCAATAGTGACTCAAAAAACTAAGACATTCCAGGGAAGGCCAGCAGGAGTACCACCTGAGGGATGGCCACTTGCTGAGACAAGAGTGCACACTACAGCTCACCCATATACAGCAGCTGAATTAATGGATTTAGTACAGAGATTCAAATAAAACTAAGGGAACGTGTCTCTGTATGGTTATTAAGATTGTAGAACACGGAGGCAGAAGGTATTGTTAATCACCCTGAGATGTCAAAACCAGCTTCTATCATAACCTACCCAGTCATGCAATAGAGACTACATTCGACCATTAGACACAGTGATGAGAACCATTCATTATTACAATGGCTCATCACCATGTGCAAGATAACCTGGCCTAACGTAGGTGATGTACCTACTCATACTGGATCCTGGACCAATATGGGAGACCTACAGACTTATATAAGGGAATTAGGAATGAAGGGAGCCATTCAAAAGGAGGATTTTGAGAGTCCTGATTTAGTTAAATTCACAGCCACGATGAAAGATCTAATTCTGCAGCAAGCCCCCCTTTCATAAATAGGATACCCTTGTAACTATTTCGAACCTCTTGGTGGCTGGAGATGCAACTGTCAAACAAGCAGCACAAATAGCAGTCAATCTAGGGGAAACAGAATGCTTAAGATCTAGGTGAAATCTGTGCTCTGTAATAGAAACCATAAAGTCCCGACCTCGCCGACCAGCTCGAAGAGCTCCACAATCAGGGCCAGTAAAAGTATCTCGCTCACAAATGTGGAATGACCTAATAAAAGCAGGGGTCCAACCCCAGAAGACAGACAACCAAATTATGTATTATTAAAGGTATGGTGGCAACTTAATTCTGATCAACATTTTAAACCCACCTCAAGAAGAAGGGAGGGCATAAGAAGAATAGAATGCGTCCCCACCCAATCATGGAATTTAGAAGATGTCTTGGAGCCTACAGCATGAAGGCAGGTGGCCCAGTTGGCCACTACTGGAGCTTCCTTGCAACAAGATCTGTGCTTAGAGACACTAATGGCATGAAATGAGGGTCAAGGTCCTCTTAGGTTTAGGGCCTCCATGAGGATCCAGAGGCCTTATGTAGAACTCACATTTTACTGGTCCCAAAAAAATATACAGTGAGTCATGCCTCTGGTGGATACTTGAGCCAAAACATCTATAATTTATGTCAATCCATCACAGTTTCCAGGCACGCATACTGTTATAGGAGGGTTTGGAGACAAAATGATTCTGGTAACCCAGACTTGGTTGAAATTAGGTGTTGGGTGTCTACTCCTCCATCATCTCAAGGTTTTGTCTCAGTGAGGGGAAGAGATCACTATTACATGAGTCAAAACTTCTGTGAAATTTGTTACTTTTGTTTATGATTATTAAACCCTCAATATTTGATCTTAGATTGCTAAAAATCTGTCCGAAGCAATCTCACTGCATCATTTGCAAGACAATGCCTTTTCATATTTCTGTTAGAATGCACACCCTCTTATAAATTCAACCTGTAGCAACCTTAAACTGTAGCACTGTAAACTCAACCCTCAGAACACCAGGACTGATCTTGAACAAGGTACATATGCGTTCAGTAAATCTTCATCTTTCACCCCAGGAAACTAGACTGCTGAGGTTAACATTATCAGAACCAAAATAAACATTCCTCACAAATTCCACTTCTTCCCCTGCAAAAGCTTACAACAGAAGAAAACTAGGTTTCATTTAATTATGTTTCCTGATGGAACAAAGACACACAGAGCAGCCTTACAGGTATATGGGCAGTAAATTTTATTTTTTCTGAGAGTAGATGGGAAGAGAGTGTGAGGGGGGTTGTTGGCGTCATTATGTTTTCTTCTTAATAGTAAAATTTTGCTGTTGTGAAAAATAACTTTTTGTTTTGTTTTATTTAATTTGAGGTGGAAAGGAATTCTAGTTAAAAATAATAATAAAAAAAAACACCACTGTTTTTGCCACCCTCAGTATTTGGTCTTAATGCAGGGAAACATTGAAAGACTGCGTAGCTTTAAGCTTGTTGACTGTGTCATCAATTTAAAAGTTTTTTAATGTGTTTACACCTTAGCACCCATGCTTAAGCACTTTGCCTGATTTGAGAATGGGGAGTTGAGGTGAATTTCTGCCCAGAGACCCTGCAGGCCCCTCCTGGCAGAGGCTGTCCTCACTTAGCTCCGGAACTCACCTGAAATTAGAGGCCACTTTTTTTAAAGTGGAGGTTTCCAGTACCGCCCTGAAAAACACCCATGGTAGGCATTACCCAGAAGGAAAGATCAAGGGAAAAAAGAGAGTAATGGAGAAGAAACGTTGTAGAAATCTGTATGGATAAAGCATTACAGAAGGTTTTTAGTCTCTTTAACAAGCAGGAACCTGAGTGCAAAGGTGCCAAGGTGGAGGAACCAGTATATACTTTGATATTCTCTACCTCATCATATGAAAGAAAGGCTATTTGTCACTGTCATCATAAACTAGTAGTGATATTGATTAGGAGTAGGTATATTTTCTCCTAAGGTAATAGTGACTATGGTATGCACATTTCATGATTTCTTTTACTTTGAAATAGATATAGTTCACATGAGATAAATCCCCATTATTAGCTGGGGAATAATAGGTGTACTCTGAACGCACCTCCTGATTCAACTTTATCTGCATCTGATCATGTCCTCCTAGACTACTTTGCAATATGAATGAAAGCACTTTCAATGCTACTGTAGGAATGATACATATTTAACTGCGTAGCCAATAGAATCAGAAGCTGTCTATATTTTTGAGTCCTATGGTATTTTATGTTTTGAGCCATAAACAGTTCTAGAAATTCGGTATGTAAATAGATGAAAAGGCTTAAAAGTGTACCTTTTAAGAGGTATTTTTTGAAGCATTTTTTAATTCCCTCAGGTGAAACAATCTCTCAGATCAGATCATCTTGACTGTGATGAGGTCAGGAGTATAAATAATTCTAGCAGACTCTGCTTTCAAGAGCTTATGTGGATTTTTAAAATGTTAACTTAGATTTTGCATGATTTCTACAGTGCAAATGTGCTACTTCACTGTAAAGTCCTAAATGTTGTTGTTTAAACGATGGAAGTAAGAGACTAAATCTCTGACTACCCATGATTTTATTTGATAGAACAGAAATATAGACATATTCGAATTCAGCAATGCACTACACTCACTTGATACCTACACCATCAGTCATAAAGGTATATTTATATCAAGTAGTACTATAAAGCTAAATGTAAGACTTTCTGGATGGAAAAGGTGATATTAATTTATAAAATATTTATGCAAGTTAATTTTATGCATTCATATTCTCACACTTGCATCTCATAAGTAAAAAGATGTGTGTATCCAGCTGGTCTGGCCAGGATCATTTGTGTGCAACACAGGATAAGGGTCTGTTGTAGTTGGATCCTCATTACAGCTCTGGGGTTCCTCGTGACTGGCAATGGCAAACTGGTCTTTGGGTAGATTCTTTATAACCCTTAGCAGTTATCAGTTCCTAGGGCTGTGCTCAGCATTTGACTCAGAAGGTTACTTAAGTCTCCATAGATCTTAGACTATATTGCTTGCCCACTGTCTTTTTTCCCTCTTTTAGTCATATATATTTGAAATATGTTTGCAGTTCGTTTTCCTGAGCATCTAGCAGGAAAAGAACTGATATACATGTTTGACTGCAATCTCATTGCCATCTTTACAGCATTAGAACACAGAGTCTCCACTGACAAGTCATCTGCACTGCATATTTCTGAGTGCAGGCCTTTTCTGAACGTAAGACATTTATTAATTTTAGTGCTGGGAATGGTGTTCTGGAAACAATGTCCTTTTTACCAATAAAATATTTAAACCCTGCAGTCCTTTTAACCCTATTTTACTTGAATTTTAGTTCTTTCACACACATCTTAGTCATAATAATTCACACCTTATAAATCTTGTTGCAGATTTCTTCACTCTCCAATAGACAATGATACAGCAATTTCCTGCTGCTTCTGAGATACATTATTGCAGACAACATTAAATCTTTGATGGCTTAAGCAGATCTCCAGACTATTGATATGACGTTGTTAGGTCCTATGCCTCCTTCCTGTGTGTGATTAAATGGAAAAAATGGTTCAAATAAATGGAAATAATTGTTCATGTGTATGTAATCCTCTGCCACCAGTTTCACAGCAGTGCTCACTCCATTAATTTCAGTCTTACTCATTCTAGTTTAAAATGATACAGAAAAATCAAACCTGCAGGGTCTCTTTTGAATGGTGTTAATTATGTATTAGTGTAAGGCTCACCAGCTATAGGTCAGATCATCAGCTGATGATTTATATTCAATACAAATTCACTAGCTTGGACCAAGCTTCTTCAAAACTACTGAGAATATAGTTCAGAAAAGTAGCATCTCTTGGGTTTAAATCCCATTCAGCAGCAGGTTAAGTGTGAGATGTCTAACAGATGCAACAGCCATAGAATACGGAGACCAATGTTTATGTCCTTTTGGGATTAGCTGGTTGAGGCTGGGAGAAAACAAGGTCAACCATGTGACTTTCTGCTCTACTTTAAATGAAAAGAATGTGGTGCAACATAATTTGTGTTGCAAGATAAATTTTCATGAGACTGAAACTACCAAATAACCACTGTGAAATATCAAGGCTAGTGCCACATACTATTAAATATAACAGGAACACATGGAAAAAAAATATATACTTTACTACTTATTTTGGAGATTTAAATTGCTTCAACATAGGTAATGTTTTTCAGTATGAACTGAGCCTTTTTTCTAAGAATATCTCAGTCAGATTTTCTCATGTATCCTGACTGCTTTGAGAAGCTTTGGCAATGTGATTCTTTGCAGGTAAACCAGAGTTATAATTACTCTTTTTTGCTATAAGGCTAGACAGCCAGTGTATGCCAAGGAGTAACACCATATCTAGGAATTCAGTTTATGTTCTTCTTTTGATGATATTTGTAAATAAAGTTAGCAACTTGGCTGTCCAAAGTAGAAAGGATCCTGTTGGGATCAAGATACTGCCTACAATTAAGATAATCGAAAGAATGCTTTTATACATAAAGGATGACCTTGTCAGTCAGAACTTCTTTCATCCATTAGAAAGAAATATATTCTTGCCTAAATAAAAGGTTGCAGTTTTCTTTCTAAGATATTTTCTCCTAATAAGATACCACATTTTCACTTCTTCTGTTATATTCTCCACATTAGAGCAAATCCCTGTTGAATTTAATATGGTAGTAGGGTATCTAGTTATTTTAAAACAGCAGAAATATTACTGTCATCTTCTGTTCTGACTGAAAAAAAAAATTTCTTTGTACTTTAGAAAACACAGGAACTGAAATAACAGAGTGTACACCCAGGTAGTTTTCCTCAGGATTTATCACCAAAACAGATTGCTTGCCTAATTTTAAACCACAGTAATAAAAGTCTATTTTCATTAATGCCCATTGCCTAATGAATCTAATCGTCTTAAATTGCTAAACTCCTGCTGGTAGCAACAGTATCTGGATCAATCCTATATGTAATGCCTGTATACCAATGTATGCAGCATGAGGAATAAACAGGAGGAGCTAGAGATCTGTGTGCAGTCATGGGACCATGATCTCATTGCAATCACAGAGACATGGTGGGACAGCTCACATTACTGAAATGCTGTCATGGATGGTTATGTCCTTTTTGGGAAAGACAGGCCCACAAGTTAAGGTGGTGGAGTTGCTCTCTATGTGAGAGAAAAACTGGAATGTATCAAGCAATGATGAACAAGCAGAGAGCTTGTGGATGATAATTAGGGGACAGGATAATATGGGTGACATTGTTGTGGGTTTTTACTACAAGCCACCTGATTAGTAGGAGGTAGTTGATGAAGATTTCTACAGACAGCTGAAAGTAGCCTCATAATCACAGGCACTGGTTCTCATGGGGAACTTCAAGGACCCTGATATTTGTTGGAAAAGAAACTCTGCCAGGCACACACAGTCTGGTTCCTGCACTGTGTTGAAGGTGCAGAAGACTTGTTCTGACAGAGGTGGTGGAGAAGACAACAAGGAGGGGTGTGCTGCTGTTGTTCTTGCTAACAAGGAAGGACTGGTTGGGGATGTAAAGTTTGGGGGCAGCTTGGGATGCAGTGACTGTGAGATGGTGAAGTTCAGGATCTTGTGTGGAAGAAGCAAAGCAATAAGTAAGATTGCAACCATGGACTTCAGGAGAGCCAACTTCGACCTCTTCAAGGACCTACTTGAAAGTATCCCATGAGCTAGAGTTCGGAAGGTCAAGGGGTCCAGAAGAACTGGTCAACGTTTAAGCATTACTTCCTCCAAGCTCAAGATTAGTGCATCCCTAAGAGTAAGAAATCAGGCAAAAGTGGCAGAAGACCTGCATAGATGGGCAAGGAGCTCATGGAAAAAAATCAAATTAAAGAAGAAAATCTATGGAGTGTGGAAAAAGGGTCTAGCCACCTGGGAGTGATATAGGAACATTGTCAGGTCCTGTAGGGTTGTGATAAGGAAAGATACGGCCCGCTTGGAATTAAACCTAGTGAAGGAGGTCAAGGACAACAAGAAAGGCATTTTAAGTATGTCAGCAGCAAAAGGAAGACTAGGGGAAATGTGGAACTGCTGCTAAATAAGGTGAGTGTCCTGGCAACAGCGGACACTGAGAAGGCAGAGATACTGAACGCCTTCTTTGCGTCAGTCTTCACTGTTAAGAATGCCCTTCAGAATTCTCAGACCCTGAAGGTAAGACAAAGAGTCTGGAGAAAGGAAGACTTCGCTTGGTTGAGGAGGATCTGGTCAGAGATTATCTAGGCAAAATCAATGCACACAAATCCATGCGCCCCAAAGGGATACACCCACAAGTGCCGAGAAAGCTGGCAGAAGTGATTGCCAAACCACTCTCTATCATCTTTGAAAGGTCTTGGAGAATGGGAGAGGCACTTGAAGACGGGAGGATAGCCTATGTCACTCTAGTCTTCAAAAAGGGCAAGAAGGAGGATACAGGCAACTACAGGCCAGTCAGCAATAATTCCGTCCCTGCAAAGCTGATGGAGCAACTTGTTCTGGATGCCATCTGCAAGCAAGTAGAAGAAAAGGTTATCAGGCGATACACTTGTGTGAAGAAATCACTAGTTAAAACAGCAGCTAAGTTGAAATGATAAAAAAAAAAAATGCTTTGAGCTACAGTCCAAAAACTTGACAAACAAAAATATTTTATTAAATAAGGAAAAGAAAAAATAACATATAATTATACAGCCTTTGCCGTGTTAAATTAATTCCTTCAGTATAGCTCTAAACACCTCATGCAAGTGAAAGAAACGAAGGTTATCAGGCATAGTCAACATAGATTCACCAAGGGGAAATCATGCTTGACCAATCTAGTAGCCTTCTATGATGTCATGAATGGCTGGGTAGATGAGGGGAGAGCAGCGGATGTTGTCTACCTTGACTTCAACAGGCCTTTTGACACCGACTCCCACAACTTCCTCAGAGTGAAGCTTAGGAATAGATGTGGGATAGATGAGTGGGCAGTGAGGTGGATTGAGAGCTGGCTGACTGGCAGAGCTCAGAGGGTTGTGGTCAGCAGCACAGACTGTAGTTGGAGGCCTGTAACTAGTGGTCTTCCCCAGAGGTCAGTACTGGGTCCAGTTTTGTTCAACATCTTCGTCGATGACCTGGATGAAGGGACAAAGTCCACCCTTAGCAAGTTTGCTTGGAATACTGTGTCCAGTTCCGGGCTCCCCAGTTCAAGAAAGGCCGGGAACTTCTAGAGAGAGTTAAGCAGAGGGCTACAAGGATGATGAGGGGCTTGGAGCATCTCCCTTACGAGGAAAAGCTGAGACACCCGGGACTGTTCAGACAAGAGAAGACTGAGGGGAGATCTTATCAATGCTCATAAATATCTGTAGGGTGGGAGTCAAGTGGATGGGCCTAGGCTTTTTTCAGCAGTGCCCAGTGACAGAACAAGGACTAATGGGCACATATTGGAACAGAAAGTTCCGTACAAACATGAGGAAGAATTTCTCTACTATGAGGACGACAAAGTACCGAAACAGGCAGCCCAGAGAGGTTGTGGAGTCTCTTCTTCTGGAGATATTCAAAACCTGCCTGGATGCTTTCCTGTGTAACCTACTCTAGGGAACCTGCTTTAGCAGGGGGGTTGGACTAGATGATATCCAGAGATCCCTTTCAACTCTTGTGATTCTGTGATGTTTCTAGGACAACTGGTTGTTTTCTCTGTCACTCACAGTTCGGGAGTGGCAGGTCTTGCTAATGGCATGTCCCGTTTCTGCTCATTGCCTCTCCTTTTGACTGCTTCTTGCTCTGCTCTGCAACAACCATCAACTTCTCCCCAAGGCCCCTGCTTCTAGCTGCTTCATGGTGTGCCTTCTTTTGTTAGCTGCTCCTGCTAGTCACTACCATCAGCTACTCTTTCTGCTGCTGCTGAACTGCATGCAGCTCTTCCCACAGTTCTTCACTCAGCTCCTTGCCAGGAGATGCTTCGGCCAGCNGCAGAGGACTGGACTAGACGGCATAATCACAAAATCACAGAATAGCAGGGGTTGG
>WBMW01001628.1:588-28250 GCA_013396635.1 Penelope pileata
GCCCGACTCTGACACCGGGGTCGATTCTGGGGTGGGCACTCAAGTCCAAACCCGAGGTCGACCCCGTGGTGGCCGTCCGACTCCGACCCCAGGGTGAGCAAATGACTCTGACCCAGAGGTGGGAACTGGACTCTGGCCCCGGGGTAGGCATCTGACTCTGACCCCAGGGCAGCTGCCCTACACCGGGGTCCATCCTGGGGTGGGCGCCTGACTCTGAACGTGGGGTCAACCCCGGGGTGGGCCCCCAACTCCGACTTTTGGGATGACCCCGGGGTGGGCACTCGTCACTGACCCTGGGGTCGACCCCCAGGTGCACACCCAACACTGACCCCGGAGTGGGTGCCCGGAGTTCCACTCAACCCAGCGCTCTCAGTGGCTAAGGCTGCTGAGTTCCCCCCTGCTCTCCTTGGGCCTGATGTGGGGCTGCTGCTGAGCATCTTGGGTCCTGCTTCTGCAGTCACTCCCTTCCCACCTTTTTTGGGGGGGGCTGGAGGATGCTGTGGGTACTGCAGTCCCTCCTGCCTGCAGTAATGGGGTAGAGCAGGATGGGGCCCTGCTCCAGAGAATGAGCCCAATCCCAGGAGCTGTTCTAGCAGGGATGGAGCCATAGAGGAGCTGAGCTCTTGGGAGCTGCCAGGGGTCAGCACGGTGCTTCACCTGGATGGGTCCCTCCCTGCTTGTTCTGGGAGCTCTTCTGCTTGCAGTGATGGGACTGTTCCCCTTATGTCAGGTGCTGCTGGCAGTAAGAGCAAACACCAGAGGAAAGTGCCTGGCAGAGCTGCCCTCCTTGGCCCCAGGGGGCAGCCAGGCTCCCCTCTGGGGCTGCACAGCTGGGGGGTGGAGAGCCCTCTTCCTCACCTGCTCTGAAGAAGATCTTGAGCTCTGGGGACAAGGGGACTGGCTGCTTTTCCACAGGTCTGAGTGTATTGGGAATCCTCTCTACCCTGGTGTGCTTGAGGAGGGGCTCAGGGATCCCATCTCAGGCCTGGAAGAAGCTGTGGATGCTGTCTGGCAGCTGCTGGTGAGCAGCTGGGTCAGGAGCTTGGCTGATGGGTGGAGGCTGCCTTCTTCCCCTCTTAGCTGGGGCACAGTGAAGAGCTGCAGGATCACGTGCCACCTGTATTTGGAGAAGGCCCCTGGAGGAAGTGGGTCTCTGTGGACAAAGGTGGCAGAGAAGAAAAACGCAGTTAGGAAGGGACACGCCTGGTGCCAAAACTCGCTTTGCCTTTCTTTCCTTCTGGAAAGACACATTTCCTCCTGGGCCTGCACACACGGTATCACCTGGGCAGCCGCAGCCCAGCTCCAGGTGCTGGGTCCCAGGCTCCGGCCGTGCCCTGGCAGCTCCCCTACGCCCTGCCTGTCTCACCTCTCGCCCCGTGGAACCGGCCCTGGGTACCGCTCCTTTCTGCCCAACGCCCGCCGCACGCGGGAGCCGCAGTACCGCACTGCGTCCACCGCGGGGCAACGGCGAGCAGCGCGGCCATAGTGCGCATGCGCAGCGCCGCGGAGGGTGCATGCAAATGAGCCGCGGAGCTGAGC
Source organism: Penelope pileata (assembly GCA_013396635.1). Taxonomy (NCBI): domain Eukaryota; kingdom Metazoa; phylum Chordata; class Aves; order Galliformes; family Cracidae; genus Penelope; species Penelope pileata. Next base: position 2,128 of record WBMW01001628.1, read on the forward strand.
CAATCGGAAGCAGCGGGCCGTGGAAAGGCAGCGGAGAGATAGAGCGTCTCTCTCCTGTAGCCGCTCTGCGCTGCAGTCTCTATGATAATAGGCCCTTCAAGCAGCACTGCGCATGCGCCCGGAAACGAGGAGGTGCCGGCGTTCCCGGAGCACTGATTGGTCGAAAGAGCAACACATCCCGGCATGCACTGCGCGAAGCCGCCTTTTTTTGCCACACTTAAGGGGCGCAGAGGGGAAGCTGACTCCCTTAGTACCCTCCCCACCCCGCAACAGCAGCTGCAGGAGGCGGGGGTTGCTATGTGGCAGCACCATGCTGGGATGAGAATGAGAACCTGAAGGCGAAGTTGGCCGGGGACAGAAGCGGAAGTAGGAGGTGCCGCGGTGCGCTGTGGGAAGCGAGGTAGAAATGGCGCCAGTACCGAGGCAGAAGTGAATTGGACTTGAGCGGAAGTGAGTGGAGCTGCGGTGCAGTGTGGGTACCGAGGCGGAAGCTGGGGGAGCGGATGTGGGCGGGGAGTAGAGCGGCAGTGGGTGGAGAGGCTGTTCTGGGGTCTTGGAGGGGCTGTCTGCGGCCCCTATGGGACAGGTTTGAGGTCTTTAGGGGATACTTTCGGGTCCTTCGAATGGATTTTTTGGTTCCCCGGGGCAGATTAGGGTCCCCTGAGGGAATTCTGGGGCCTAACGGTATGAGTTTAGGGTCCTTGGGGGCTGCAATGGGATCCCCATGGAGCCTCGGCCAAGAGAATGAGGCACCAAGGGCCCCACAGTGACCTAAAAACACTCTCAAAATAACCTCAAGATAACTCCAAACGACCCCGAAGTGCCCCCCAAAAGCCCTGAAGCACCCCGAATTGGGCTCGCTGCTTCTTGGTGTCCCTGCAGTCTGCCACATAGTGCTGTCCTCAAACAACACCAAGTAATTGCCCTGCAATTTGGGGGGTGCATTTGGGGTGAAACCTGTCAGGTTTGGGCAAAGTGGAAGCAGGGGAGGGGTTGGGGCTGGGTTTGGGGCTGAAATGCGGTGATTGGAGGTTAAAACACGGGGGATTTGGGGCTGGTGTTTGGGGAGAGACATGGAGGGATGTAGAGTAAAACCTGGGGATTTGGGGGCAAAATGGGCAGAGAACGTGGGGATGGGATTTGGGGTGAGATGTGGCAGATCTGGGGCAAAACCCAGATGATTTGGGGCAAAACAGGAGAAAGTGGGGCTGTGAAACATGGAGGCTTTGGGGCCAGCGTTTGCAGCAAAATAGGGATTTGGGGTTAGGTTTGGAGGCAAAATCTGGCAAATTAGGGGCAGGAATTGGAGGCAAAATACATGTTGGGGATTTGGGACCAGTTTTGGGGGTGAAATGAGGAGAACTTGGGGCAAAACAGGATGGGTTTGGTACTGACGTTTGGGGTGAAATGGGGGTTTGGGGCTGGAGTTTGAGGCAAGACCGGGGGGATTCAGGGCTGGGTTGGGGGTGAAACTGAATGGATTCAGGGCTAGCATCAGGTGAAACATGGGAGATCTGGGGCCAGTTTTGGGACAAAATGGGAGGGAGTTGGGTCTGGGTTTGGGGGATAAACCTGGTAAACTCAGGACTGATGTTTGAAGGGAAACGTGGGAGATTTGAGGTCAGTTTTGGGGGTGAAACACAAGGTTTTCAGGGCTGGCTTTTGCAGTGAGACACAGGGCTTTGGGGTCAGTTTGTGGGGCAAAGCGTGAGGTGTTTGGGGCCAGTGTTTGGGGTGAGATGTGAGGGATTTGGGGCCAGCTTTTGGTGCAAAACACTGTGGTTGAAGGGTTAAGAAGTGGATATCGTTATGGGTAAACCAAATTATCAGCCATTTAACTACAGGTGAAGCCTTTTCCCCTGATGGCTAAAGGTGAGCTTTGTTATTGGCTGTGGTTCTGAACATAACAAGTACACTGGCATTGCCCCACTGAGGAAAATGAGCAGTTATCACAATTATTATTATCATCCCCACTCACATCTTCGTATGTACCCCAAAATCTCTCCACTCTTAGCAACTTCAGTCACTCAGAGCACTTAGAAAATGTTTTCCCTCTCTCCCAAAACTTTCCTCTCCCATCACTACACCTTCCTAGCCCCTTCTGTGCATTCTTCCTTAACAACTTGACTGAAATCAACAACCTGGGTCAAGTTGCTGTGACATATGAGGCTCAGGAAATGCCATAGCCTACTGCAGTATAAGAACACAACACACTAGCATGCAGCACACTAGTATTCTGTATTTCTACAGGAAGCACAAACAGTGAAGCAACTTGGAATTTCATGGGCTTTTATGTCGCTGTGATGAAATCCCCAAAGAACCATGAGGTGTAGGGAGGTAAGAAGCTAAACCTAAAAGGTTAACATACAGAAAGAAATCTGCATTGGTCTTCAAGCTTCCTGACTCCAAGTGCACAAACAAAAAGGGATCAGGAAGATTGAAAAACATCTGGAGTTAAGATCTTCATTTTGGACTCAAATCCATAAAGTTACCAGCAGTTGATATAATAAAAGGTACCAAAAGATGGTTGTTCTCTGGGTTTGGAGAATGTGTGGGAGAGTGTTAGAAGACTGGGAGTCCTCCATCCAAACGTATGTAGGTTTTACTGAGACAAATCTGCTACCCTAAGTAAGATTTCTTCCCAGATCACTGGCTGACTATGCAATTTTTATAGTCTCCAATTGAGAATTGATGATGGATCCCTTTGGCCTTTCCCAAGTAGGTCACAGTCACAGAATCACAGAATGGCCTGGGTTGGAAGGGAGCCCAACGATCATCCAGTTCCAGTCCCCGGCTCCTAATCAGTACCAGTGGATTGTTCTCTTCTGTGACTAACTTGCTGGCCAGGGACTGATTTTCAGTAAAATCCATGTTCATGACATAGTGTTGTTAACTGAACTGTTGCTGCTAGAAATGACCTTCTGCAATCTCAAGGAAAGCCAAACAAGCCCCTGGAGTCCTCACCAGTCTGCCAGGCTCACGCTAAACGCCCTCACGTACACAGACAGTACCCAAGCGGCTCACAAACGAGAAGAGCCAAACCACTTTCAGCTACACGATAGAATCATAGAATGGTTCAGGTTGGAAGGGACCTTAGAGATCACCTTGTTCCAACCCCCTGCCATGGGCAAGGACACCTCCCACCAGACCAGGTTGCCCAAAGCCCCATCCAGCCTGGCCTTGAACACTGCCAGGGAGGGGGCACCCACAGCTTCTCTGGGCAACCTGTTCCAGTGTCTCACCACCCCCACAGGGAAGAATTTCTTTCAATGGATTACTGGTGGTTTAAGTCTCACAAGGTTCCACAGATCACTAAGTTCCTGACCACTTTCGTACACTGTCAGATTCATAGGTGGGTGAACTGATTAGGGAATGGGTAGATCTTGTATATTTAATTAAGAATTGTATGGATCATTACAAGGTATTACGGGGAAAGGTCATATTGAGCAGTAAGAAACTGAACACACTCTGCAGGAAAGTCTTTGGCATCCAGTGTGATAAAGCCACATTTCACAAACACTTCGTTGTGCTTCCCAAGGAAGTCAAATGAGAGAATAAGAAAATGGATAGAAAAATCTAAACTTTCTTTGCTATTGAGTAATTTAAATAGAAAGCTAATGCTCAGCCTATGCTCTCAGGTCTTTCACCATTGGAAATTCTCTCTCAGGTTAATTTTGCATGGAACTTCAGCTAAAGGTGACTCAGGTGTGTATGTAGTGGGAATGCCTGGGCTCTGTGTGCACCACACAGCACTTACACACCTGAGCCATGTGCCAGCCCAGGTAAGGCTGGCAGGGAACCAGAAGGTCTTGCAGCTGAGGAACCAGGGAAAAGGCCAGAGCCTGCTTCTGCCCGAATGCCTCGTGGTGCTGATTAAGTCATTTGCTATGTCTGACCCTTAGTTCCTCACCTCCTCAAAATGGGAACAATAAAGACACCATGCCTCGTTAATCCACCCTACAGGCTTTTTGTTGCAAGGAAAAGAATGGCATTTACTATTGCAGTAGGTCTGGGACGGGCACTTAGCTCTCAGCAGCGCCAGACTTCAAGCACTACTGAAACATAATCAACAACAGTCAGTTCGTGAGAAGGAGAAATCCATCCTCTCCAAAAAGCCAGACCAAAATCTGCTGCATGATCCCCAGCTGTAATTGTAACCTGAATTTCACAAGGTGGTTCTTTCTACATTTCCTTTTCTTGTGTTAATGAAACCTGCTTGTAGCACATTTATTCAGAATGCATTGGGGAATTATTACCTCATGCTGGTCAAACAATTCACTGATTTGTTTACAAAAAAACTGTGCTACATAGCTGAGTGTTGTCATGACCCTTCACCCAGATTTTTTGGTGGTGGTTACTAGAATGTCATGTAAAAATAAAGGCAGAAGCATACAGAGTTGCTCCTAAAAGCAGCTAGTGTAAAGAGAAAGAGAAATAGAATTCCGTATGATGTCTGGTCAACCAAGTTTTGATAAACAGCTCTTTCTGGGGATGAATGAAAAAATCACTTCAGCATTTACAGCTGGTGACTGTTCACATCCCTGGGGGACACAAATAGCTGCATGCATGGCTGTGTGTGTGCTCCGATGCGATACGCAGTGAAAGGTGAAAGCCTCTGAACTCATTTCTGAACGAAGCCCCTTTCTGTTTCCAGTTTGTGTAGAACTCTTCCAGTCATGCTTGCTATCATTTTTCCACAAAATTATCGTGCTTAAAATCACGATAATTGTCACTGGACACATCTTGGTAAAACACAGAGGACTGCAGAATTTGGCACTATAAATAGCAGATACAGATGAGAGCGGTCCAAGCAAATTCCCCTTATTACAAACATGTCACAGATAACCCCAAACTCGCCTCCTCTATCAACACGAAGTCCCTTGCAACAACACTTCCAGGAGCAATCGCTTTGACAATCTTTTCTATGCTGGATCTCTTCAGTGAGTACATTTCTGAATGAGCAGGACAGTCCTTGCACAGAAGCTATCCTCAGCCCGGCTGAGAGCTGTAAATTTCCACTGCCCAGCCTGCACCTCACTGTGTGCCGCCAGGGTGCCTGACCTTTCTGCAGCCCCAGCCTTTGTGCTGTGTTTATGTGCATTCCAGCAGCCCTCCGTGCTCCCTGGGCAAGGTTAGAGCCAGGGGGACGAGGAGGAGGAGAGGTGATGAGACAAAGCAGGTGAAAGGACTCCGAGAGCAGACAGAATCCAGAAGCTAGGTGATTTGCTAGGGAGTTCTTGTCACAAATCAGTGACAGACCGATCCTGTTTCCAGTAAAGTTTGTGTTGCAGTTGCTAGACCAAGAGAAACAGGTGGCTGCTCTGAACAAGTGCTCACACTCCTGTTGTCCTTTACCTTTCTCTCTCTCACCTTGTGTGGTGCAATCACAGAAGCGAGATCGCTTCAGATAGATTTCTGGTGATCCCAGGTAAAGTGTTAAATGGTTTAATGATTGTAAACAAAGGATTTAGACTTACGTGATAGTGATCTCCCACTGAGATGAGGAACAGCCAGGTCCCACACGAGAGATCCTTTCCCCTTGGTGGCTGGCTCTTAAATGAGCCCAGGGTTGTCCCACCCTGTGTCCACCTCTCTGGTCACATGGAGAGGCGTAAAGGTGTTCCTTAGGCCAGCCACCGCCCTTCACCAGGTGCTCAATCACTAATTCAGGCCATGACCTAGTGTTTCCCTTTTACACCTTCTAACATCACAAGCCTTTCTCAAGTGCTGGACCCAGCTCTGGGCTTCTTTTAGCTCCCAGCTCAAGGCTAAATCATAGGAGCAGAGTGAAGCCTGCCTCAGTTTGCTGTGCTTTAAAGGCCAGCTGCCTGCTCCCTGCTGTCGTGGAAAGAGAAGAGGGATGTCATCTTGGGTGTGTGAAAGATTGCATGAGCAGCAACAGGAGCAGTACAAGGCCAAAGAGCTTGGGATCACCTTTTTGGACTGATACTACAAGTGGGGCTGCACAGTCAGTGGGGAAGAATGCGAAAAATACTCCATGAAATCTCACTTTGTGAGATGGGGAGGTTTGCTTCTAGCAATCTCAGTTGATTCTGTCCCTACTGACAGTAATTTATGTGATTAATTCTTAGGTTATCACCAATGTTGCCCTGACAGCTCTTCTTCCAAAGTTTACTTAAGTTGTCTTTTAACTTCATGACTGGATGATTGATGGTATTAAGATTCACTGCACTTGGCTCTTCATAGCTTTCTGCAGCATCTTAGCTGGTCTTTCCCACACTGGTCTCCTTCCTGATGTCCCCCCTCGTACGAAATAAACCAGATTCTGTCAGATCTAGGTCAGGAATTGGTTGTTACTGCTTTTCTCATCTCAGCAAGCAGAAAGCCTACTATGGGTCATGATTTTTTCCACAGATGTTTTTACAACAGTGGCAGACCTTGAGACAAAGTTATTGGAATTAATAAGAACCTGTGAGTTCCTGTTACAAAGGCAGCCTGTCTAGAGAGGCCATCAAAAAACAAGGACTGCAGGTAGAGTTAAAAGTGAACAAGAAAATGATACTAAATATGTCTACTACAATATTGGCTTGAAACAGATGGACTTGCCAGAAACATGTTATCCATGCAGCCATTTAGTGTTCAGGCAGTGCAGCTCAGCAGAGCCCCTGGACTGAAGGACCACAGGCACTACTGAAAAGAAGTTAGCAGCTGCCTTTGTCAGCAGGCTACACTGTCAGTTCATTTCATTCCTTGTGAGCCATGTTGTGCCTCTGAAATTACACTTGGGTTGGTTTGGGAGAGAGTAGGGGTGAGGGGAGAGGTGTAAAAATTAGAGAACTTGAAGTAAGATTTAGTTAAAGGTTCAAAGATGTACCTACCCAGGAGGATGGATCAGAGTGATGTACCCAGAAAAATAAACTGTCTTAATTCCTGGAACTCCTGAAGGACAGCCTAAGGACACTGCCTCAGTTGCTGCCAGGGGCGTGGGAGGCATTATGAGACTGCAGGGGAAATGTGTTTGGGGATTGCAGAGGATTTATTATGGGATGTTTATGGGAAGAAAAGGGAGGGAGTCAGGTGATTTGGAGAGGAAGAAGCATGGGAAAACAGAGGAGGTAAGGGGATTCAAGTGGGCTGGCTGCATGGACATAGTTTGCTAGTTGGTATGCTCAAAATGCATCAAATGTACAAGTGCTGATGCTGCAGCTGAATGAAGAATTGAGCATGAAATTTGAGCTTTACAGAAATCACAGAAAATACAACAGCCTATTAGGCTGCAGGATGCAAGTAGGGTTCAGCTCCTGTAACTGTGCTACAATGAAGCCCCATCCTGTACCAGCAGCTTTATTACTCCAGCCTTAACATATAACATAAAATACACAGAAAATCCCTAAGGAAGAATGTGTTGTTGTTTTTTTTTTTAATACTCTTTTGTAAGTAAAGGTGATGATGGGATAAGCTGTAAATATGAATTATTACAGGAAGTATGACTCCATCTGGCACACCTAGACAAACTGCTCATGCTCACAGCACTCTGTAAGACTGTTAAATCCTGCTAAAACGTGGCTGACCGATTGGAACATGCATTTCCAGGCTCCATCAAGATTAGAATAAAGCTCTAGCTATAGTTAAGAAGGCAGAGGTGGGAAAAGGGTTAACATATTAGCTTGCTCTTTCCATTACACATCTTTAACATTTGTTGGCACTTAATACAAAGATGATATTAAAAATTACACTATTTATGACCAGTTTCCTTCTTTTTCACACTGAGCTTCGAGTTACAACTGTCTGAACTGAAATGCAGATCCCGTTCAGACCAGTAGATGGCACAAACCATTTATTTCACTGTACTCATCAATGTGTATTGTAGCGTCACAGAATCACCTATTACCTTCAAAACAGGATTTACTGTTTTCAGGATGAATGGGGATGTATAGCAACACTAAGACAATCTTTAAATACAAGGCACTTGTATGAATTAATAGCTAGTTCTAGAAAACATTTAGAAGTAATACAAGAATTCTACTATGTCGAGCAGGTAATCACAATAAAACTCAGCAAACATATTCTATATTTTAAGCTCATTGTAACAACCAGCAATATTCTTAAATACAAAGTAAGAACTAACTCAACGCTGCTGAAGATGAACCTAGCATGAGAAATCCCCAGTGAGATAGCTGTGCCAAAGTTGTATCTGCTGGTGAAACTTTTAACTTCGCTGGGAAACTAAGATAACAAGGTGACTTCCTGTAATGGCAAACACTGGGAAACAGCTACAGCAGTTGACAAAGTATCTTGTGTCTTAGAAAACAAACAAACAAAATCTTTAGAAGGATAGGATTGGAAGCAATACCGATCAGGCTGAACCACAACTGGAGGAAAACGTAGCCATTTATTCTGCCATTATGAAAAACAATTTTGACAGAATTCTTGGAATAGTAGAGAAAGAAGAACCAGGCTATCAGACTTCATGTCCTAAGTCGCAAAGATAACCTATAGGTACAGAATTAGAGGACTTAATGATACTTAATTTTATATTTTCAAATAAATGTTATGCCATCATGTCACTTTGTGGGGCACGCCACTTAGCTTGATAGCAGTTATTTGCTGCAGAAGCTCATATTAAATGCTATGCAATCATAGGGTAAATTATCCTCATATCTGTTGGGCAAATTACAGCTTAATGGCATGAGAAAAAATTGTAAATAATATGAACCTTCCTGGTTTAATTATTTTAATATGAAGTAATTTATCAAATAATTACGGAAAAGAGAGAAGCAGTCGAGTAATGGGCTGGAATATACAAGCAAAATTGGTTTTATGCACTGAGCCAAGAACTCCTCAACTAAAATGCTGATAGTACGAGTGCCTTCATTCTTGCTGAGTTCTAACACAAGTGCAGGCTAACAGCACCCCAGTAGTGCTCATCCCTCCTCCCACCTCTCCTTAGATCTGGTGATCATGCAATGAGCCAGTTCAGCAGGTAGCACTGGAAGAAAACTCTTTTTGACAGATGTTTCTGACTGAAGAAATCTAGTTTTGCATGACATGCTCGCTAGATCCAATGCAATGGAAGGAGGAAACACGCAGCCAGCCAGTAAGAATTCCCCTTAAACAACACCAAACCCTGGTTAACACCAGCTTAAGTGCACAGTCCCATTAATGACCAGTTAGAGAGTGGAACAATTCAGTCTGGGACACATGACAAGAAAATATTTTGATGGAAACATTCAGAATTTTGTAGGTAAAAGATATTTTCTCACTGCTCAAAAAAATACATTTTCATAAATAAACTTAATGGCACTCAGTGCCATGTTTCTGCAGCAGAGTTAGGGTGATATCATTTTGCAGGGGAGGTAGTCTGGTTTTGTCACAGGGATCAACATCAGAGCTGTCTGCCTTAATTCCTGAACAGCACAGACACTCGCACCGCGTTCCCAGGATGAAGGGGAGAGCAGGCACCCAGTCACCATCACAAGAGGAACGATCCAGTCTGTTCCTTGCAACCACCAGACCGCAGCTTTAAATTCAGTAAACTCAGCTCACCTGGCAGTGTGTATCTGGCCCTTATGACATGGCTGTTTTTGTTGAATTAGCCTGAACACATGATGTGGTGTTTATGCCAGCTGCAGAAAGGCCGGTTTGACGTAACAAAATTTTCATACATTTGATCTGGCAGAGCGAACTTGAATAAAGTACTGCTTAGCATCATGTGACTGCTCTGCTTTGACTCAATCCTAAATGAACTAAAACCAGATTTATTGTCCTATGACACCATGGTTCATTCAAAACCCGCTCTGTGAGCAGGCTGCACATGAGCACGCATTGCCCAACATTACCTTTTGAAAGTTGCACACAATTTCGACAAGCAATGGTCCTACGTGAAGATGTTCCAGAGGAGATGGCTTGCCTATTGACAGAACTTTGGGAGCCCACTGCCCTTGATCTTTCTCAGCTGATTTCTGAAACTACTCTGCACCTTCCCTCTTCCCTGTGTATCTGTCTGTGGAAATGGAGCTTGCTGCCATCCAATCAATCAGTGGAGGTCGTGGAAATGCCATGTATATCCTTTGGACGTGTTACCCTGTAACCTTCTCACTCTGTACCATCTTAAAACTCACACTGGAGGAAGCACAGACTGGTTAGTGAAGTATTACTCAGCTGAGGGCCAGCTTGCTGAAATGCACCTGCTCAGCACAACACGCTGCTGCTTCTCTGGGGAACTGGTTTGCTGGGGAGGCAGATGGTGTCAGCCTTCACAGTTCTGATCATCCCACAAAGGGCTGAGGTGGGAGAGAGACCTCAAAATTAACAGGAAGCAGAGGCAAAATACCTCCAGCACGTTAATTCCCTCCTGACTGCAGCTGTTCCAGCTAAAGAGAATGTGCTGTCCTCACGATAACCCAACCTCGCTGCTATCATTGACCATGCTGTCAGCTCTACTCCTGCAATCCTCAGGTAATTTCTCTGTAACATCTGCTAAAATGGGCTGTGCTGGTACATACCTGCTACCAGGCTTGGTTTAGGGCAACCCACCGCATTTTGATTTAAGGGAATTAGAGAATGACCAGAGGAAACGATTAGCTGGCAGTTTTGAAAAAAAAAGTAACAGGGATTATTAATGCCTTTAACTGACATGTAACAGGAATGGCAGTCCTTTATGGTGAACGTGGACAGCCACCATGTTTGCCCTCGGGGTAAAAGAGATTTGTCTTCAGACTAAGTTGTCAGTGTTCCACTGAGGAGAACAGTGCACACCTGGTGTAGAGATTTTGCTTCGAACAGGCACTCTGTCACTGGCAACTAACTGCTCAACGTGAACAGAAAGGAGAGCACAGAAAAGATAGCCAAGCTATCTTAAAGAACCAAGTAAAAGAAAAAATGGCAGCAGTGGACATCTCCCTGCACCAAGAGAAAATCTTTGTTTCTAATGAAGGATGCACATATAAACACAGAACGAAGTATGGATAACTTTGTCACGGTCACCAAGAGAAATACTAGCCCAAAGCCATGTTTTTATTTGTACAAAAGCTTTTACCTCACAGACAGAAAAAATTCCAATTCCACATCTGTAGGAGCCTACGGGTATACACAGGTAATCCTCCATCAGCTAGCAGAAGTGGTTTCTTTCTTCATTTTTTATTTTTTATAGGACATGAGGAGGAAAGCTGGAAAAAAGATTTGTTCAAAGTTCAAATCCAGTGGTCTCTAGAGAAGGAAAATGCTGGATCAGAACCAGGCCACAAAGACTGCCTCAGCAGGAGATAGCAGGAGGATCAACATGTGAAATTGCTCTTTGACAATGAGTATTGCTGAGATGGAAACCACAAAGTATTGGCTGACAAAAAGAATAATGACAATCAGAATCACATGTGTTCTGGATATAAGATGCTGCAGCAGACTGATTTATCCCAGCTGAACAGTAAAATGAATTGTTATTGGCTATTTCTTTATAAGCCTCATTGAACAGGCCCCTCCAAACTACTTGTAGCTACTATATTCAACTTCAGCCCAAAAATATTTCTTCTGCAAGCAAGAGCAAGTCAAAGTCCACAGACTCCTCAACTCTCACTCGGTATAAATGTTGTGAGACTTCTTTCCTACCTTATTTTTTGCCTACTTGGTAAACTCCTTAGAGATAGCACTTTGGCTGTGTGGGGATGCATCGTGCCTTGGAGTACCACGTTGTGGTAGTAACTTCAATCATAATAGAAATTATAAATACAAATTATAGCTCAGAGATTGAAGCTTTTTTTTCCCTCTTGTGCAGAGCTATTGCAAAGCTACAATTAACCTCAATAGCAAGATAAACTTTATACAAAGAATATGCTGTTCAGGTGTTGTTAATGAGAACAGCAGTTAGCGCTGTTTAATCTTTTTGTAACATGGAGCTCTGCTGGGTGAAAATTAAAGTGGCTAAAGCTTAATCCAAGAGAAAAGTATTTTCCTCTATCAAGAAAGACTGAGATCTAGTCGTACCCTCTTACCCTGAACAGCCTCACCTAAGCCTTCCATCCACAGACTCTGTCCCTTGGCCCATTTAATCTCTGGCTGGAGCCTCCAGTCCTTTTCCAAGCTGTGTAGGTAGGTCTGTGCCCAGCCCTGCGCTGTCCCTGCTGTGCCCAACTTCAATGGACTTTGTGAACTGACCTCTGGCTTGCCTTAGCACCTTACATTTATTTCATTTCTGGCACAATCATCATATTTCTGATGGTCACCGGGCTATACCCAGAATCTGTTACTGCCCTGTGCAGTTCCTGGAAAGCCAGTTTTCTGCAAACCTTACCTTAGGCAGTATAGGATCTTTTCCACTGCTCTAGATTTTCTCTTTCTTATCTTAATAAAAAATGTTTGAAAGTTCAACATGTGTTCTACCTACAAGATTGGTGGAACTAAAAAAAGATCAGTTTCACTATAATCAATATAAACATAGGGGGAAATAATTAAATCCTTGTACAGAACCATCTTCTTTATAGTTTCTAATGGTTTTGACCTAAAATTTATATCAACTGGCTGGAGGGCTGGGCCCACAGAGTGATGGTGAATGGAGTTAAATCCAGCTGGTGTCCAGTCACGAGTGGTGTTCCCAGGGGTCGGTATTGGGGCCTGTCCTGTTTAATATCTTTACTGATGATCTGGATGAAGGGATTGAGTGCACCCTCAGTAAGTTTGCAGATGACACCAAGCTGGGAGGTAGTGTTGATCTGCCTGAGGGCAGGAAGGCCCTATAGGGAGATCTAGAGAGGCTGGACTGCTGGGCTGAGGCCAATGGGATGAAGTTCAACAAGACCAAGTGCCAGGTCCTGCACTTTGGTCACAATAACCCCATGCAACGCTATAGGGTTGGAGCAGAGTAGCTGGGAGACTGTGCAAAGGAAAAGGACCTGGGGGTGCTGGTTGATGCTCGGCTGAACATGAGCCAGCAGTGTGCCCAGGTGGCCCAGAAGGCCAATGGCATCCTGGCCTGCATCAGCAATAGTGTGGGCAGCAGGAGCAGGGAAGGTGATCATCCCCCTGTACTCGCTCTGGTGAGGCCGCACCTCGAGTGCTGTGTTCAGTTTTGGGCCTCTCATTACAAGAAATATATTGAGACCCTGGAACGTGTCCAGAGAAGGGCAGCGAAGCTGTTGAGGGGTCTGGAGCACAAGTCTTATGAGGAGTGGCTGAGGGAGCTGGGATTGTTCAGTCTGAAGAAGAGGAGGCTCAGGGCACTCTACAACTTCCTGAAGGGAGGTTGGGATGAGGAAGGGGTCAGCCTGTCCTCCCAGATAACTAATGACAGGACGAGAGGGAATGGCCACAAGTTACACCAGGGAAGATTTAGATTAGATATAAGGAAAAACTTCTCCGAAAGAGTGGTCAGGCACTGGCACAGCTGCCCAGGGAGGTGGTGGAGTCACGATCCCTGGAGGTGTTCAAGGTACGTCTGGACGTGGTACTGAGGGACATGGTTTAGTGGGTAATCTTGGTGTAGGTGGACAGTTGGACTAGATGATCTCAGAGGTGTTTTCCAACTTTGATGATTCTATGCTTTCCAAATAATGAAGTGTAAATCTCTCACTTCCCTTCAGCTACATTTTACATTCCATCCACAGGAACTATTTCCTACCAGTTTTCCTCAGTGCTATCACAGTTCAAGTAACCTCTCGTGGGCTATACAAAGAGTGGCACTCTATTTGCATCAATTATATAACTAACACAGACAAGCAATATTCACCAATGTAGCCTAATCTTTATGCCATTAATCCAGGCTGTTAATTATTTTCATTTACCAAAGAATTTTAATAAGTGTTGCCCAAACTAGAATATGTCAGACTATAGAAAATGATACAACTTCCCTCAAAGTTAAATGATTTGAATTTTGTCTTCTGAATTTTATCTTCAGTTGAAAACCTCCATGTCTGAAATCACTTTGTGCTACCTGGCCTTTTAGATGCATACTTTTGAGGGGAGTTTTATATTGTATTTCAGGCATACAATTACCTTAGTATGAAGAGACAAGCATCACTACCTGATCAATTCAGGAATGCCCTCTTCTAACCCAGAAAGGCAGGTAAAGCAGAAGATATGAATAAGAGCCTGGGTAAATTAAGAGACTGGGTCAGATAATAACCTTCTCAACAAAGGACACATTTCATTCTCTTATTTTCCCCTTTACTTAAGTATTCTCAAGTAGCAGCTTTTAACTGGTTAAATCAATAAAAACGTACTGCTGCAGCTGAAAGACGGTTGTCATCCCCCCTTTCCCATTTATTTCTAGCTACATAACTGTTCCTATCAACAAGTGACATTACAGCCACAGCAGTCCGTATCCAGTTAAAACAAATCACTTTGTCAAATTACATGTCAGTGCTAGCTTAAAGCATATGTGAAACTACGGCCTCATGAATCAGCAAATTTCATCTAATTACCAGAAGTCACAAGGGATGTCCCTGCTGCTGGAACATTTCACAGCTTCCACTCCCGAACTTCACTTGGGTTGGGTTCTCGACTTTCATCAAGATTGTGACCCAAATACTAGCACATAGTAACAAATTCCTACTGCCCTTGAGATCTGTTTGCATCTGCAGCGGTCTGTGGCTCACAAACTCCTGCTGTAATGCAGGAAGCTCTCACCTGATTTCACAAGCTTTCCCTTCACACGAACCATGTTCCACATGGTCAGGAGGTAGAGGAACGTGTTGTGTCAGGCTGGGAAGATTCAAGGAAACCCTTTCTTCACCTCTTCTTGTAAAAGTGTAGCTTGGTCCCCATTACAGGCATACTGCATCTCAGCCCAAGAGATGTATTCACTTCTTCAAAAATCTGTACCATTCAGGATTTCAGAAGACAGAATCACTTACTCCAGCTAAACTAGCTGCTCTGGTTGGTGTTTTGTGACAGACTAGCTGATATGACCAGCATACATATTCCAGAGAAGGGAAGCTGTGCTTCTGGACTGACGAAATCACACAGCGCTTTTCAAAGCTGTTATCATTAACACAACAGAGTAAGGTTAACAATAGCATATTTTCATAGAATGGCTTGGGTTGGAAGGGACCTTAAAGATCATCCAGGTCCAACCCCGCTGCTGTGGGCAGGGTTGCCACCCACCAGATCAGGTTGCTGGGGCCCCATCCAGCCCAGCCTTAAACAACTCCAGAACAATTTTTCTTCTGGAACAATTTACATTACTTTTTTTTCCCCTCCCTTTTTTTTTTTTTTCTTTAAGATGCAACTAAAGTATTCTGAAAGGTCATAGATCATAATAATTTCAATAGATAACACATTTTAGTCTCTCCATTCTCTATTTTCATGAGAAAACCTCAATGATTTCCCCTGAGTTTTCTTTCTGTGCGTAGTCTAGACTATCATAATAGTTTTGACACTTGTTTTTATTACATAACTTTGAAAAACAGACTCTCATAGAATTTGGTTGTTAGAAAAATTCTGCTCTGAATAAGATAGGACAATGTGTGGCTTTTAAAAAAAAAATCATAAATTCCCCTATTGTTGGTTTGCTTTTAAAGTTGATTTCTCAGTCTAAAAAAGCCAAAGCTTTTGGATATATTTTAGAGTATGCCAACCAGCGATATCTATAGGAAGATTTCCTTTCCCTACACTTCTTCCTGGGCATAAGGAAGTAGAACTCCTTATGCAAGTAAAAATAGAGTTTGGCTTTAAACAACTGTTCCAAGTGATACTAAAGTGATCATGCCAAACACTCGAAACTTGCAGACACCGATTCACTAAGCTAGCTGACAAAGATCCGTGTCAAAGCTCCATGTTCTCAGTTAGAAATTCTGAAACATAACTGATTTTTCCATTCTTTCTCAGTAGTTACTCCTACGGGTAGGATACACTTCATACCGCTGAGGAATCAGGTGTGATTAATATTTGTAAATAATTATTATTTTTTAATCCATGGCCACGATACCGTGTTTTATTTACTGAAGGAGTGTTCATCGCTGTGCCTCTGAACTAAGCAGGAGAAACAGGGAGGTTTACATGACATGCTGTATTTTTGCATTTAAAACAAGGCTGCTTTAGATGTGGTTTCTGCTACGTACATGTATTTTAAACTATTTCTCGTGCTATGTTGACCTGTTCCATAATTCAACTTTCCAGACTGCTTCTCTGCACTACTTCACATCTGAGAAAAACTTTAAAAAGTGTTAGTAGTAGATGTTAAATAGAACTAAGATTCCTGCTACTGGATTATTGATTGAGCAATCTATTGAACATCATGTGCAGAATTCCCTTCTCCCCTTTGGGTTTAAGGGACTAATATATTAAAAAATATTAACATTATATGCTATTTATTTTCCATGAGAGAAAGTATTAAACTGGAGAGTAAATCTCTGCTGCAAGTGGAGGTGGCTTCTCTTTTTTAACCATAGATTTTATGGAATATTTTGCCAAATTCATACAACCCTTTTACAAAAAATAAAAAATAAAAATCAGAAAGTCAGAATAAAAGTTCTTCATTGTTCTGCCATAACCACAAACTTGTTTGGCTAAATAATTTCAAAGTGCTTTTCTACCTCCCTATTTCCTCCAATCTTAAAGCTAATAATTTTAAACAAAGCAAGAATGGAGAAACCTAGCAGGTGAAGAGGGAATTTTATTTCAGTATATTATCTGATACATCTTTCTTCTTATTCCAATTTTGTAAGCTGTATGCTGATCTACAACTTAAAACCAAGGTTCAGAACCCAAAATTTTCCTCCACCTAAGATCTAGCACACGTGATAGATTTGACACCCTTTCTTTCCTATACCTGGACTCAGACATTCTAGTATTTATTTTACTTTATAAAAAGTCTCTTCCCACAAAAACTGAAACCAGCTAGTCAGGAAGTCATCCTCACATAAAATCCTGGTAGGGTAAAAAGGAATCAAAAAGAACCTACGAGCACACAAGTTTTTAACCTAATTACAGACAGTTGAAACAGTTAATTCACACCATACCTACTACCACCTTCTTTGCATGTTTCACATTTTGAGGGGTAACTGCAGCTATTTTGACTGAATGTCTTCTTACAAAGAGAAGAGGAAGATGTTGAAGGTGTCGAAGATATCACCCTTGGAAGTGTGGTGACCTCTGTCACAAAGGGAATGTGTCTTCTGTTACAGTATTACTAACCACACACAGCACAAGGTTCGCACAGCATTTGCTTCTTGCCAATTAATTCATCAACAGAGGGATCGTCTGCTCCCTCTCCCTGCTGCCACCCCTCTGTTGATGCAGCTCAGGACACTGTTGGCCTTCTGGGCTGCAATTGTGCACTGCTGGCACATGTGCAGCTTTTCAGCCACCAGAACCCCCAGTCCTTTCCCACAGGGCTGCTTGCAATGAACTCTTCTCTCCATCTGTACTCATATCTGGGATTGCCTCGACCCAAGTGCAGCACCTTGCACTTGGCCTTGTTGAACCTCATTAGGTTCACATGGGCCCACTTCTCAAGGCTGTTCAGGTCCCTCTGGATGGCATCCCTTCCTTGCATTGTATGAACTGCACCACCCAGCTTGGTGTCATTAGCAAACTGCTGAGGGTGCACTTGATCCCACTGTCTGTGTCATTGATAAAAACGCTGAAGAGCACCGGTCCCAAGACAGACCCCTGGGGGACACCACTCGTCACCAGCCTCCACCTGGACATAGAGCCACTGACCACAATCCACTGGTTGAGATCATCCAACCAATTCTTTATCCACCAAACAGTCCAGCCTTCAAACCCATCTCTCTTCAATTTAGAGATAAGGATGCAGTGTGGGACCATGTCAAAGGCCTTGCACAAGTCCAGGCAGATGACATTAGTTGCCCTTCCTTGTTCCACCAAAGCCATCACTCTATCATAGAAGGCCACCAGGCTGGCCAGGCACAATCTGCCCCTGATGAAGCCATGCTGGCTGTCTCAGATCACCTCCTTGTCCCACATATACCTTAACATGTGTTGCAGGAGGATCTGCTCCATGATCTTCCCAGGCCTAGAGGTGAGGCTCACCAGTCTGTCATTCCCCAGGTCTTCCTTCCTCTCTTTCTTAAAAATAGCAGTGATGTTTCCCTTTTTCCAGCCAGCAGGGACTTCACCTGACAGCCACGTTTCAAATATGATGGAGAATGGCTTTACAATCACATTAGTCAGCTCCATCAGGATGCTGGAATGCATGTCCTCCTGACTGCAGCACCTTCTAACTCAAAATAATCTCCAAATGCCATTAATATTCTTTTTACAGCCTCTCTGAAATCATCAATCTGGGACATTCATCAAGACAGAAGAGTTGTTGTCTTCCATACAGGAATAAGCTAAAATAAGTGCAAAATTAGTTTGACCAAATTTAGACAGTGAAGGTAAAATACCAAAAGTAATTGAAGAAGAAAGTATGTACATGGAATCTCTCTCAAAAGAAAAAGACCACAACAATTAAATACAATAGCAGATGCTCAGTGAGAAGAGGGATGCTTTAGGCAGGATTAGTCCTGCTGTTTCTAGAATGCCATAAAGTAAGCATGTAAGGACTGAACAAGTTCTCTGCAGTCAATAATTAGCCAATCATATTTTCTGGTCCTATTACATCAGATCATAGAACCAAGTGGACAGCTGCATGAGAAAGTGAGAACTCCAACAGCCTTCCTTGCTTTCTGCTGAAAGTCTTCACAGGAGACACTGCATGGTTACACAAGAACTCTGCAGTAATCCCAGCCCCCTGCCCCCGAGATGGCTTGGGAAAGGACCTTTACTGGAGAATGAGGCAGAGGCTAAAGCTGTTTACTGTGATACTGACATGACATTAATGGATTGTCTGTTGTGCATTGCCCAGACATCCTTGGAAATTTATAGCTGATAATTTCCACTGAATGCTTCATTCCCTTCGCTTCACTCTCAGTTAACACCTGTCTTTGCTTTTCCTTTGCCTCACTTCCTTTAGCTACCTTTTTCTCCCTTCCCTGGTCTGTTTATTAATCCTAATTATGGAATTATGACACTAGCTCAATGTTTTTCTCCTACTTGCATGACATTACATACTTTTATAACATCACCTTTCTCAGGTGCACACCACCTAATGCTTGTGCACTGCATAAGAGAAGTCCTGCTTCTGACAGACCTCAGGGACCAAAGCAAGCACTGCTAAACTGATCAAGTACTGAACTGATGATAAAGTTTGTGGAAAGAGTGGTCAAAAACCCAAATAAACTGTCAGCAGTAAAAAAAAAAAAAAAAAAGACTTTCATAAAGAGATAAAAGGAAGGAAGAGTGCTACATAGCTCTCCACCTTCAAGATGAGAGCCATTACACACCAATACATGCCAGTCCACATCATCTTTATTTTGTGACAATCTCAGATCAGTGGCACATCACTTAACCCATGAACAGCACGCACAGGGATTAGGAAAATATTCAAAATATACTAGCTGCCACAGATGGCGGGGTGCTTGTGGAGAACAAATGGACTAAATCACTTATTTACTTAATTCTGCCTACACACTTTCCATTCTCCCCCATCCCACTGTGCGGGCTGCTGATTTTCATGGAAAGTTCAAATTTCCTCATAAAAGGTAGAAAAGCAGCTCTGTGAAGTCTCTAAAGATGTGGTTGGACAATATTACACAGGACTGATTTTCATACGCTTCAGTTTTCCGTTAGCAAAGGAAAACAAACTACTCTTCTTGATTTCCAACCACATTCTTACTGCGTTATGCATTTCCTCCTTTGCTCAGGGATTTGCATCAGTGATACTGGCATACATTCACAAACACCTCAAAAAACAACTCAGAGCACCCTGTTTTAAGATAGTAAAATAAAAAAGGTTTGATTCTTTGTGAAAGATCAATATCATTCTAGAACCATGTTGGAGGTGTGTTTACATCATATAACATGTGCTAGTGAGGTACAAGAGAGCTAATCATCACAGCATATATTTCTTTCAAAGGCCACAAAACATTCCTGAAAGTATGCATTAACAACAAAATCAGTGATGTCAAGCTGTGACAGCATGCTTTCCCCTTACTCTCCCCTCTCCAGCCCAATCATTTCACCATCAGCTTTGCTTGAGCGGGTGGTGACCACAATACTGGTTGCTTTCCGGCTCAGACTAGATGCTGGAGGAACTGGCACCTTGCTCAACACCTGAGGGCTAACTGAGCAAGTGCCAGCCTCACTGCAACCTGCTCCAGTGCTGGTCACTGTCTGGTTCAAGCCAGATTCAGGAGGAGCTAACATCTAGCTCAAAACTGCAGTCGATATGCAATATAATTACAAGTCAATCAACTTTCCCCGTAAATAGTGTGCAGCCCAAGAGCCCTCTGAGCTCTCCTGCACGGCAGCTGGCTGCACATCAGGATCTCCCCTTTGGCAGGGACACCTCCCAAAATTACTTCTTGAGATTGAGGGGGTTGTTATTGCTGCAAATGGTCAGTAAGTGACTTGAGAAATTAATCACATGTTAACGCTTTGTAATCTTAGCTAAGTAATATAGAGGATTGATTGTGCATACCATCCTCTAGGCACAAACCATTAAGTTGGGAATTGAGATAGGATCTGGTTGTATCTAGACTCTTTGGAGTTGGGACAGCAAAAGGGACTCCATTCCGAAACTCAGAGCTCAGCCCAAGAGCCTCCCCAATGATTTTGCTGATCATGCTTTTGTGTAGTGTATACTGTCCTTTATGCATTTTAGAATCAAGCATACCTGGCCATCAGAACTCTGCTGTCACATAACCAAGTATATCGTGCTATCAGAAGTGTGCTAAATCACTGTTATATTAATAAACATACAGCTGCTTCTCCTGTGAGTGAAGTGCCTGCATTACTCCTTCCGTGAAGGACTGAAGATCATCACTTGACAACATCAGGAGTTAAACTATTGCCAAAGACCAGAAATAAGCCACATTTTCACATACAAAAACATTAATGAAACTTCAGTCACTCAGGCTGGAAAGGACTTCAGGACATCTCTGGTGCAACTTCCTGCTCAAGCTGGGATCAATATTGAATTTAGACCAAGCAGCTCACCACTTTGTTATGTTTATTTCCACAGTGAAAAGCAGTCCCTTCATCTCCAGCAGGAACCCCCCGCTGCAGTTTATGCCTATCACCTCTTGTTCTCCTACCATGCATCTCAATAAAGAACTTGTCTCACCTTTTCTTGTAAAATCATCCTTGGTACGAGGAGCTGCTAGTAGGTGTCCCCTCCGCCATCTCTCTTCCAGGTGAAAAAAGCCCAGCTCTCTCAGCCTCTCCTCCTTCCCAGTGGCTGGTCTCTGCTGGACTTGCATGGAGTTTTCGACATCTTTCTTGTATTGAAGAAGCAAAAACCAGGCATTGTGCTCCAGATGCAGCCTAAGGAGTAGCAAGCAGAAAGGAATAATCTACTGGTCACACTCCCGTTGATACAGCCCAGTACACAGTTAGCTTGCACCACTACCGAGGCACTACCAGGGAGCTGAAATCCAAGTAAATTTTTCTATTGATTTCAGTAAGGCCTAGATTCCAGATAGAACATTTAATAAAGGAACCATCAGACAGGGAACAGTGGCAGCAAGACAAGCATAAGCTCACAGTAACTACTGATGGTTTGTATGTTAGAAAAAAGTTGAGATCCAGATATGCTGCCTGTTAAAAAGGCTGCTTTTTATGATTGCACTGTGCTTATGAACCGGCCCTTCCCGAGCTTCTGACGGAGAGATGAGAAGTATTCTGCTTACAGCATGTTAAGCCACAGCTCGCATAAAGATAGAAGGGCCATTTCTGCCAGCAAGTTTAAAGTGTTATTTGAGATTAGTAGAGCCAGTGATAACTGCTTCCTCCTACAGGAGAGGTAGGAACTACCCTCATATTCAAACATGGAATGTATCTCATAAAATCATCAAATTAAGGTCTGTTGTGCTTTGTTTTCTTTTTTCTTTTTTACTGTTACGATTTTTTAAAAGCATATTTCATTCGCTAAAAGCACGTTCCTTTTACAGATCGTTGATGGAAATGTGAAAAGCTTCATCTAACCTTCTGTCTAAAATAACTAATTTAAATTGAAATACTAAACATTCAGTTTAACTAAAATGTCAAGGATTTGAACACTTCTCCTGCACAAAAATCCAAACAAAAAGACAATAGAGAAAAGTGAACACAAGCCAAAGGAGTTAAGAAAATATCTAACTTCTTGGTCTCTTACATCAGTTTGTTTTGAACACCAGGGCTAGCTAGAACATCCAAACACACATAGAGACACTGTTTATTCTAAGTGCTAGAATTACAGCCCTGTTTTTAACCCATCAGCAACTTGCTATATCTATCCATTTTGTTTATTGGAATTGTTTTCAAATTCAATGCCATCAATAACAATGCTATCTCCAATCATAAGCCTCACTGCAAAGACTATAGAGCTGTTAATTACTACACAGATCAACCTTCCAGAGTAAGGTAAACAAGGCAACACAAAGTATTGTGCTGCAATCACGATACAGGATGCAGTTATTTTTAGGCATGATAAAAAAACTGAGTGCTCATATCCTAACTATTGAAATCTCTAAGTGCTTCAAACCACTCCCCCTCAAGGGAAAAAAAAAAAAAAAAAAAAGACTTAGCAGGTGTGGATAAAAAAAGAAGCTTTCTGCTGAGATTTCTTTAAGACAACTATTGTTTGTGAGAAAGTTTTGAAGTTGTGCCTACCATCTGCGCTGGTGGCACAGATTGCCCTGCTTTCACTTTTTGGGGCAGGTTAAGCATTTTGTAGACACCGTCAGAAGTTGTTGTAGCTTCCATTTTTGAAGGGCAGAATAATTCAGCTTGTGAACTTGACCACAGAAACATCAAAACATGGGTCACAAAGCTTCTGCAAACACCTCCTTGAACTCACCTCCTTGAACTAAGGCATGCTAAGTTAATGCACAGCTTCCAATCACACCTCCTCCTGTCCCCTGCCCCGCCAACTGACCTGTGACTGTCCAGGTGGCACAGCAGTTTCTCCAGGAACACACCACATGGGACCTAATCTGGTGGCATATGGTCTTGCACCTCCTCAGCTTTTACCTGCAACATAAATGTGTATTTGGATACAAGTTATTTCCCTGTCTTTTCCAGAATTTTATACAGAAAACACAACAGAAACCCACAAAACGAAGACTGAGGAACAGGAGTCCCCACAGCACTTTTTACAACTTGTAAGACAGTTGAGAAACAGTTCTGAGCAGACTACAGATGTAATTATGATTTTCTTACTACTAGAAGTCTGCCGGGAACTACTGCAGAAACACTCTTGAAATGGTACATTTCAGAGAAGGAATGAGTTAAAAGTCACAGAAAAAAAACAGTTCTTGAGCACAGACCAACAGTTTCATGGCTGAACATATATTATCTGTAAAAGCAGGCAGCTAACAAAGATTTCAGAAAAAAACTGTACAAGCTTTCTTTTTGTGACTTACTGCCATCATCATAGTCCCCATCTGCTGAGATCCTTTTTGGTAAGATGCATTCTTTTTACTAATGGTAATTTAGCTGTGATCTTTATTTACATCGGTTGAGATTTTCTGCATGTTCCTGCCCTGTTGTCCTACAATATTGGTATGAGGGAAGGCAACTATACTGATAGTAATTTTCCTCTTCCAAGATGAGCTCGGTGTTGCTAGGCCAAACTTTGGTTTATTGACTTAGTTTTGATAAGCCTTCTCTTTGGCAATTCTCCATCGGTGAGGAAATGCCTGTTCAGATTGGAAACATACCGTGTCATGCTCGATATCAAGCATTAATCACAATACATGTATTCCTCCTTTGGACTGTGGTCTCAAAAGCAGCCTCAGCTAAAGAAACAAATGCACTGGGGAACAAATAACCCACTGAGAGGGTCTAATTCTGAAATTCAGTTCTGAACTACTGCATACACTTTTCAATTTCATGATCTCACACAGTACTGTGAGAGCTTGTGGCTTAGTTCATTTCATATAACACGATAAGCTCCCAGCATGAATACATATAAACGCATTAACGAGTTAGCTCCCACTTATATCTACTGACTTCTCAAACACTTTTGCAGAAGTTAGTTGATTTTTAAAGAAGCAGGAAGCTTTATTGCCATGTAAGCTTTAAGATATTGGCAGCTTTAAGATATTGGTAAGATTTAAGATATTGGTAAGCTTTAAGATATTGGCAGCAAGCACTCAAAACGTTCTATGCACAGCTGCCATCTCTAATGTAATAGAAACTATATTGCTGTGATAAAGTTGCTAGTGTTCTCTGATAAAGATTCAACATTCACCTACAAACATTTCAGAAAAACTTTATCAAGCTAGAATTACCCATTAGCTTCAACAGCTACTGAAATGCTTTTGCCAACAAGAACCATTACAGGATAGGAAAAGAGAAAGAAAGGCTTGGGCAACTTGAAATGCAATCCTTCTAATACTACTGAATGCTGCATTTGAAGTTGGCATGAAGACCCTGAAGCTGTTCTGTACCACTGATGAGATCTCATAAGAAGTTTATTATCCCCAGGGTGCTATGGCCATGTATTTCTTTCCATACTCACTCCATTGAGTTCTACTATTATTATTTTACATGAAGTCCTAGAGAACTAACAGGCTAAACCATAAACTTCTTAGAGCCTCCAGACAAAAAGCAGTGACAAGAGGGGCTTCTATCTCACAGGCTAGGGGCTCAAACTAGCAGGGCAGAATGCTCAAAACTATAAAGGATACAGAAACTATCTGTGTTGATAAAGGTGTGCAGATCTTACCGTGTCTCTCCACTTCCCAGTTGAGCTTTGTAACTTCTGTTTTAATGACTCACGAATCAAAGGGCTCGTTTTCATTAAGCCAGCACATTGAAACAGAATGGTACTCACAGGAGTTACAGGCTGTACAGTGTAAGGATGTAGTCTGGCAACCTATACCAGCACCAAAATTTAACATATGTGTCCAGTTCTATGCTCTGGAGTAGCCTTCCAGACTGCTAAGGACAACATAAAGCTTTCCAAAAGGCTACAATTCCCAGATCTCCATCATAGTCCCATTTTAACGGGGGGAAGCAGAGTAAACCCAAAAGGTATCAGCCCAGTTTCTCAAAGACAACTGCAGGCTTAGTTTTGTGGTTCAGGAAAGAAACTGGGGCACTTTTAAGAGGACTTTGCAAGCAAAAGTCGGCATTTCTAAAAGGACAGAGTTCCGAGTGAAGTCTCAAACTGAACACACAAAGGAAAGCGTGGATGGTTTTTTGGTGGTTGTTGTAAGCCATGCACATGAGCTGAAGCAGAACCCCCTTCCACCTGGCCACAGCCCAGGGGAACTCCGTGAGGTATCCCACAAAAGATAACTTCTGTTATCTTTTTTTTTTTTTTTTTAAATCTTTTTATCCTGTTAACATGTGCCGTTAACAGGAGCTTCACTGACAGCCAGAAGCTGCCCCGAAATTATAATCAAAAGGAAAACTTTTATTTCAGATCAGGTAGTAAAAACTGTACCGCTTGTTCCTGGGAGGATAACGAAATGTGTCACAACGTCACGTTCCTCTCACGGATTAGAGCTCTCTACGAGGCTTCTAGAAAAGAAGGGGGATGCAGATCCCGAGTGCCCTCACAGCTCGGAAGCTGCAGTTCAGCGTACCTGCGTGTACACCGACCTCCCCAGAGCCTGCTCTTCCCTGCCGAGGCTGTTGAGGGCTCTCCCGCCACCGCTCCCAGCCGGCTGCGCTGGACGCCCACCTCTGTCCCGAGCCCACCCCACTCCCCACGCGTGCTGGGGGAGCGCTCCTCCTTTCCCCTAGGCCCACTCCCGAGCCCCGAGGTGGGTAAAGCGCCGTGAGGGCTGCCTTCACACCCGCGCAGCCCCCGCCGGCCCGGGACCCTGGGCAGCCCCTCACCCGCGGGCTCTGCGCCCGCCTCCTGAGGAAAGGGCGCCCGTGAGGTGGGGGCCGCCATTGCAACGCGGCCCCGCGCCCTCCCAGCCGGCGCCCCCTCCTCTCAGCGCCGCGCTCCCGCGAGAAGAGAGCGGCCCAAGGGCAGCGCGGCGCCTCCGAGGAGCGCTTCTCCCTTCTCCTCAGGGGAAAACAGCCGCGACCCCACCGCGCCCAACGGTCGCTGCCCCGCGCGCGAGTTCCCCCCAGAGCGACCCGCGCGTCACGCAGAACCCCCGACCAATAGGAACTCGGCAGCACCTGCGCCCGCCGTTTGCGAATTGGAGGCGTGCCCGTCTCTG
>WBMW01001628.1:30225-73399 GCA_013396635.1 Penelope pileata
GGGAGTTGGGAGAGCTGTGCAGCCCCGCCGATGCAGTTCGTTTGACCTTCGGTAGATGTCACGTTGTCGCTGTGATGATTTAGCTTAGGTGTTTAAATTTTATTTTATTTTATTTTTTTTAACTTATTTCTGTTAGCGTGTTTGTTCCCGGAGCTGAGGAGCGATCCCGGAGCCTCCATCGCTGCGCTGGGGTTGGGGAGCGGCGCAGGGCCCTGTTCCAAACGTTTCCTTTCTGCCTTCATGCAGTGAACAACTTCTGCCCGTCACGTGGCTGCTGCATAAAACCTGCTGCGAGAGGCAGAGCTGGAATGAATGGCACTGCCTGGGAAAGCGGGGGTGCAAAACGTGCTCAGGGTTGGAGAGCTGCCCCCTGGCTCCCCAGGCACATGGGGGAGGATGGGGGATGTGCCTGGGGCAGCAGTGCTGCTCTGCAGTGCCTCTGAGGGACTGGGGTCCCTCCCAGCGCTGCTGCTCGCTGCCCCTCTGCCAGGTGAAAGCTTGAAGGACCCTTCAAGTTAGAAGGGAATGGGCTTTCCCTCCTGTTCTGTTTCTTTCTTCCATGCTCAGCGATTCTGAAAACTTCCTGTCTGTCCTCTGTCCAGCTCAGCGTTAGTTCAGTTCATTTTGGTTTGTGCTTGATGTTTATTCCCTCACGTTCTCCCAGGTCGGTGTTGTACAAAGGCTGTGACTGCACCATGACCTTGCTCCCTCCAAAGAATGACACTAACAAGAGTTCTTTAAATACAAAATTACATTCAAAGTGTTCCTTCCTTCCTCTTTTTTTTTGGTATATTTCTGAATCAAAGCAAATAAAAGCTACTCAGTAACACCTGCAAGTGTCCGTTCTAAACAAAAGGTTTTCCCTGCCTGCATGTCACCATGGGACTTTCACTCCATTAGCAATTACTTGGGTTGAGTCACAGGTTTTTCTTGCTCTTTGCTTTTAAGACTTAAATATGTAAGGAGTGAAATGAATTCTTGTTCACATGTGAAGCTGTTCAGTAAGAGCTGAACTGACTTCCAGCTCACCCTAAAGAATGGGCTGTCTGGGAGCGTTGATTTCTTTTGATTTTTGTGCTGTGTGGGTGTTGTTTCCACAAGTTTCATTTGATACCTTCTTTTGAACTTGCTACTAGCTCCCATGTAACCTCTTGAGTGACCTTGCAGCTCTCCAAAGCTTTGGGGCATTTCCGAAGTGAGCAGCTGGGTGTGAAACTTGTAGCTTTATGGCAGACTGGAAATGAGGGTGATGGCAGAGAGCTTTTGTGGAGGAGAGGGTAGGAAAAGTGTTACAGTTGCTGGTGGCTGTGGGAAGTGACCAGCGCACTTGATAGCTGCTCCAACAGGGTGGTGGTGGAAAAAGAGAGGGGAGTGGAACTTCAGCTCTGTGGCTTTTGGCTTGTTTTCTTGCTGTTTGTGAGGGCTTTCCTCTTGCCCCGCTCTCGAGCTGGTAAGCCTCTGCACATGCATGATGGCACACAGCCCACCCGAGTTCCTTCCCGTGCCGTGGAGGCTGAGAGGAGGGCTTGGTGTGTGTGTTGGGGCTGTGAGGGCCTGAAGCCTGCAGCAGGCTTTTGGATGGCAGACAGACCTACCCTGGAGCTGACTGCTTTGCAGAAGTTCAGGGAACAGCAGGGGCTGCTGCCTGCTTCTGAATGAGCTGCTGAGCTTGCTCGAGGAACCAGCCCATTGGTTAGTTAAACTGCCATTAAGTGTGGTACCTGCTGAACACCGTGAGGGTTTGGTTGGGGTGGTGTTGTGTGAATGCTAAGTACAGGTGGTAGGAGTGCTGTGTTCAGTCTGGTGCTGCTAACACAGCTTGTCCCAGCCAATCGGATGCTTCAGTGGAAGCGCTTTATGACTACATCTGATGATAATTTCTTATTGATCAAAAAAAAATATCTTTTTTTTTCAGTGATCTATGCCAGCAATTATGACAATGTTAGCAGACCATGCAGCTCGTCAGCTGCTGGATTTTAACCAGAAACTGGACATCAACCTTTTGGACAACGTGGTGAACTGCTTGTACCATGGAGAAGGCGCACAGGTAACATGGACTTAGAACCTATGTTTACGGACTACGTTTGATACTATAGCAGCAAATCAGTTGAGCAGAATGAATTTACTCAAGTTAAAATCAGTAATATTACTGGATTAACTGTGCCAGTGACTAGAATACCACTGGTGATTCGTGTGCCCTTGTTTAAAGCAGGCCTGGTGCAGTGAGCGTTGAAATGTTCGCTTAGTTGGCGTTTTTGTTTCCAGCATGTCTTCTGCTATTAAAAGATAGGAGCAAGTACAGCTGGGTATGGGTGTCTTTGCTTGCAGCAGCCCCTCTGTGTCTTAGTGCTTCAGCCAAGTGTGAGTTACCTGTTCCTGCTGTGGGCAGGGTTGTGAAGTCAGAAGCTCAGTATTGGCCTCACTGAAGGATTATATTTGAGAGAGAAATATTTATAGTGTTATTAGGATAATTTGCTTACAAAGAAGCAGATGTATGAAGAGAAGATCCTGCCTTTTTTTCCCCCTCCGTTACTGTTTTTTTTTTTCTGCACAGATTCTTTTCACACTGTCTGGACTTAGCATGAAGTGTGAAGTCTGAGTTCAAACTGGGGAGCGTGTGTGTGCTTGCATGTGCTCTCTTGAAAGTGAATCTTGCCTTGAGTTGCTTTTAGCTAGTTCTTGATCTGCTTTGGAAAAAAAAGGCTTAATGCTGAAAGCAAGTGTTGCTACAAGGGTGTTGGCATAGTTCCTTTTCTGGCAAGTTTTAATTGTCTGTGCTTCAGGAATTGGGAGTTTGTGTCAGGCATCTCTTACTAAGATGTTGCACAACAATAAAAAAGTAAATTAATATGAGACAAAGTAGCTGATGCTTTTCTGTTCATTCTTTCCAGCTATTAGAATAAGCAAAAATATACTTGTTTGTACTTTGTATGTCTTGAATTAAAGTTTGTGTAACGTTTATTAGTGTGAATTCCTATTGGCTTGAAAATCCCGTGCTTCTTTTTTGAGACATTTGCAATTACAGTGTACTAAATCCAAGTAGTTACTAGCTGTAGCTTTTTAGATGACCATGTCTCAGAAAGCTGCTCCTAGCTTTTGCCTTCAGCAGTACAGATTTGAGTGCTTGTTCTGTAAGCAATATGTTTGTTTACTGACAAAATAGGAAGTGGTTGTAGTATTCTTTGGTTCGAATGAGCTTGCAAAATTAGGAAGATGTCTAAGACTAGGGGATTAACTTTAAACATGATCAAATTGCCTTTGGTCTTGTATTGGGAGAAACTGTTTCACTTAGGTCAGCCCTTGCTTTGTTGTTCATGGAGTCCCTCTTGCACTTGGCAGTCCCGTGGTGGAGGGTGACTCCAGGGAGCCGGTGCGTGCTCTTTTTAGTTTCCAGCACACACACACAGTTCCTTCCAATCATTTCAACCCTAGAATTCTTGGATCAGAGTTTGGGTCAGGTTCTTCTAATATTAAGTGTTAATTTGGCAGGTATAGCAACAGAGTTGCAGCTGGAGCTTGGGTGCCTCTGGGTACCCCGAAGAGAGGGCTCCTGGGTCACTGTACCCTTACAGTCTTAAGCTCCCACCCACTCCATTTGGGTTCCGACCAACAGTAGTATTTGGGACTGGGGTTTTCCCCTTCCTCATTGGGTCCTCCCTCTGTATGCTGGCAAGGATGCACCTCTTCTTATCTCAGCAGTTTCTCCTCCTGCTGATGGATGAGGCTTTTCTATCCTCTGGCTAAAACAAGTTGAGGGGGCGTTCCTTTCTTTAAGTTGGTGAGAGTTTATAGCTTGCAGCCCAAGGCTTTCGCAGATGTAGCTACTGACACTAAGCAAGGTCTGTGTAAGCGTTATGTTTTTGTAAGCATTCAGTTAGAGTTCACTCTTAATGCTAAACAGTCTCATGTAGTCATGGGCCAGTTCACATTAGCACAGGGAGGCCATTAACTGGCAAAAGTGAATCGTGGTATAAACTTACAAATAAATGCACCAATATGTGCAGACATTTTTCAGTTAATGTTTATGAGCTCTTTTTTCCCTAGAAGTTCAGAAGTTCCTGTAGGGAAAAACACTTAATTGCAGAGTATGCCAGCTCAGAACATGACTTACAAGGTGACAGGAATGATAGAATTTGAGGAAACTAAATGTTGAGGTCTGAACGGCAGTATTCCTAGGTTAGGATGTAGTGAACTCTATTCTGTCCTGGACTTGGAGGTTTTTTCTGTTCTTAGCTTTTCTTGGTGTATTTTCTGAGAAGAAAGAATGCCCCCAACACATGGCTTGAAAGGTTTGAGGCAAACAGGGATTCAGCTGTACTCATCCCAGACTCTTAATTCCATTGGTCTGTTGGACTGTCACGTATTCTGAAGGGTTCTTTGCTGATTTTCTTTTGTTTGGACACAGTACAGTGAGGCTTCAATTTTGATCAAGCATTAGTGCTTTTATGAAACTACAGGAGCTGCTGTCCACTGGTGTTAGGTATTTAGTGGGTGAGAGGGTGAACTTCACGGGGCTTGAGAGAGGGATACTGGCCATGTTTCTTGTTGGTATGGACATTTGATCCTGTGATACGTCACCAGTATTGGAAGCATGAAGGAGGGCCAGTATAGAAGTGCACCCAAGCTGAGCCTGGAAGTAACGCAATGATTCTTTCCCTCTTAAACTGAGCTGCATCAAAACTGCTGAATGTTTCAGCTCTGTGGAACTGTGATAATGTGGTTGATACTGCCTTCTTAAGCCAAAAAGAATATGTGTGGTGCTACTCCATATGGAACCTACAGGGATGTGCGAGTCAAAGTCAGTACAGGACTGGAGAATGCTCCACTGCACTCAGTTTCCTGGAGTAGGGATGCAAGCATTGCAGAGATACTTGAGACAAACTTGCTGCTCAGGTACATTCTTGTGGCCAGCTACTATCTGTAGTGTATTGTAACTGGAGAAGTTAATCTTAAGGCATTAACTGCTTTGCATTTCCATTGATTTGTCTCTACAATGCAGCAAAATAATGAATGAAGTTCCATCAATTACCATGTAATTTGCTTGTTGTAACTTCAGAAAAGTTCATCCTGTGTCTGAGAGACTGTGTCTGCTTCTAGGGGCTGCAGCTTGCAGCAGGATTGGTCAGTACGCTGTGTTTTTGGAAATGGCTAATGTCATTTGGCTTTCTGCAAACGTGTTTATGGGCATCTAGGCCTGAAAAGAATATCTAAAATGAGTTCAGCTGTTTGGATGCATAATTGGCTCAGATGAGAAGGCTTTGCAGGTTTTTGAAGCCATGATGTCTAATACGTTAATTGGTACTGTCGGTCTCTAGGAAGAACAAACCATTAGCATGACCAGCTGGCCCCCCAGTAAGTAATTCTTGTTTCTGTAAGCTGATAGCTACATCAAGGGATTCCTCACGAGCAGAGACTGGAGACCTTTAGTTCTGCCCTGTGGTTCTTCAAAACAAAATGAAAAGTTCTATATCAACAACTTTGGAGCACGTTGCAGTGCTCCTTAAACGTTCCAGTGGAACTAAGAAGCTTGAGTGCCTTTGAATACAGTTTATCTACAAGATTTTCTTGAATGGAAGACAGCTTCTTTCCCTAGCATGCATTTCTCACATGTTCACTGTTGGTCTCGGTGAGCCGTTCAATATGGAAGGTTGGAAGCCAATGGCTGTCTTGGCACTAGTGCATTTCTTGATTTTGATTTTTAATAAACATTAAATGACGCACAGAACGGGGTTTGTGACCTGTTGCTTCTCATTTAGTTCTGACTAATTCTTGGATATGTGATTTAAAGGTTGCTTAATACATTGATGTCTGCACTGCTGGTATGTATTTTCTAAAATAACCTACGGTGATACCTTTCTTCCAAACTTGCTTTTAGCAAAGAATGGCTCAAGAAGTCTTGACTCACTTAAAAGAACATCCTGATGCGTGGACAAGAGTTGATACTATTCTGGAGTTCTCTCAGAACATGAACACCAAAGTAAGCAAATCAACTTTTATTTATTTGGCTTTCCTCTTTCTTCCACTCAAACTTTGAGGAAGGTATCTCATTTTTAACTATAGACTTTCTTGATTCAAACGACATCTTCATTGTCTTGTTCCCAAAGTTGGCTTTAAACAACAAGTGTAAATGGATAAAATACTTAAATCTCCTTTTACATTGACAAAATTTTTTCTCCTTTTTAAAAAGGAGGAGGGGAAAAAAGAACTAAATTGGAAATAGATTTTTTTTTTTTTTTTTTCCAAGGTACGTACAAGCATAATGCCAGTTCCAAAGACTGGTTGGTGTATGTCAGCAATGAAGTCTCCTAGAGCCACATTTTGTCCTTGGTTAAGTGCCTGGCTGTCTTTGATGTTAATGAGAGCCATATGCACGTAACCGAGGAGAGAATTTGTCCCTGGGTGTATTGAAGACAAAATAGAAACTTTATTAGGCCACGATTCTGAGCAGTCACTGAAAGTTAAGCACTCCAAACTCTTTGTAGTAGGAGATGAGTCTTTACTAATCTATGGAAAACACAGTTGCTTTGTGCTGCTATTTGAAATCCATCCGGCATGGTAGAGACTGGAGGGACAGCATTCAGTTCTTGTCTGCCTCTAAGGGCTTTGCCTAACGCTTCTGCAGTTTGAACAGAGAAGTTGATTGAAATATGTTGTCACTGTCTTAAGCTTGATGATTATTATCCGAAGTAATCGACAGGCATGTTTTTCTGCTTGTTACATGCTGTATTTGAACAGAAAATAATCATGGTTGGATGGTCTCTGAATTCAGGCGGTATCCATGAAGCGGTTCGATTTTTTTTTCGTTGTTCTAAAGTTTAGGGAGAAAGAGTTTTAAGAACTTCCTCAAAGTGCTAACCTTTAAGTAACAGTGTTTGCCTGTTTGCTTGCCTGGTAAACTTTGCTTTTTGTACTGACAGACATTACTAATGTTTAAGTTGATTTATCGACAGTATTTTTAAAAACTCAAATTTGTCTTGTGAAAAGTGAGATGATTAGAGGAACAGAAAGAAAGCAACAGGTAAAGAATTCTTCAATTTACATAAACTGCAAATGATTTGGTGCTAAATTTATGCACTATGACATTTGGCTTTTATGCAATCATATTTTTTCTTTAATTAAAGCTGTTAACACTACCTGATATTAATCATAATGTTCCATTATGTTGATTGCTTGTAATAGGAAGAAAAGGGGTGTCTTCCTGTGCAACTGACACAGCTAGGCTTTGACGGCAGGCCTCCACAAGGTCTACCCTTTTGATTCCCTTTAACTGAATTCTGTTCATCAATTGTTTTTGTTTCTTGGGAGGTGGGAGGGAGGGGATTTGGTGCATAGAATAAGTAATAAGGGTACCATAGGAATTTCTACCATAGGGATCATTTCATGGGGTTTCTTTCAGTCTTTGCTGTTACCTGTCCCTCATCTTCGTAACTTGGCAGTGAATTGCTGGTAGACAGTTAGAAGAGGAAGAGAAAATGCATATTGGAAAGGGTCTGTTTTATGCTCAGTTTAAATGTGTTTACATCTATTGTTTCATGACTTAATAAAAAGAACACCTGATACTTCAGATGGCAAAACTTAATGTTGGCATCCGTGATTTTTTGGACATTTTGGTACTTCCGTGATAAGCAGCAGAAATTACTGTATCACATCAAATGTAACTTAAATGAAAAAAAAAAAGCAAACACCAAAAGGTTCATGGCAGAGTGTTTGGACAGGCACACGAGCCTTTAAACATGGAATGGCAAGAAGGTTGCATAGGTAAAGATCATGCAGTGGTTTTATTACTGTTCCCCTTTAATTTCCCTTGGAAGCGTTAGGAAAGAATATTACTAGCAGCAAAGGTGAGAAGAGATGAACAAGGGGCTAGCAGAGGGCAGAACTGAAATTGTGCACAAAAGAATCTGTGGAAACCTAGACAAGATGAACCCCTATGGCTTAAGGTACGTGAGTCTCAATTAGAAATTGGAGTGCATAATGGGAGACAGGTGTGGCAACTAAAGAGAAGGACAGGCAACTCCAGGACTCAGCTGAAATCCTAAAGGAGAGGAAAAAGGGCTGAAGGTGGATTCTGCCCTTAGTCTATAAAAATGTTCCTCGTTGAATGCTCCTGTAAAACGAAGCAAAGCTTGCCATTCTGATTTTAAAGCCAGTTGAGTCGACTTGTGGAAGAAGCTGTTTGCAAGTAAACACAACGTTTTGGCTAGCTGTTACCTGAAGAGTATTAATGTGTGTGCCTGTATACCATCTAGAAGTAGAGCTCTTAGCTTCTGCTTCAGGAAAGTTAACCTTGGCTGAGATCAGTGGTCATACTTGCAAGGTTGTTGGAAGCTTTTGTAAATGGTTTGCGTTGTTAGCCTGAACTGGGTGCAGATGGCATCTGTACATCTCTCAGTGGCTGGAACCACTCCTTGTGAAGTGAAGCATTTTACTGAAACCATTTTGATGTGTTTTTCAGTATGGGCATTCCTTGATTACATGTAGCTTTTATGTTAAATTTTAAGTCTTGTAAATTTGCAGATAAAAATCTAGTTGGTAAACTTTTGTTGCTGATACGGAAGAAAAAAATAACCTGACGATTTTCTTGAGCTTCAAAATTTTTCTCTATATCCCAAGATTTTGAAAGATGACACTGTTCTGCCAGTGCAGGACCTACAGCTGAAGGTAGTGGGAGCCTGGGTCACAAAGGGAAGCACACTGCTATGTGGGTTAAGATGAGAACAGCAAAGACTTTATTAAAATAACAATGTAGATTGGGACAGCCTACATTGTGGTTTGTTTTGTGCTTTTTTAAATGAAGCTGAAGTCTATATGATCCCTTTGGTTGAAATGCTGATGATCCTACTTTGTATAACAACTAACCAGTTTAAAGAAGAACTCTTATTCTCAGCCAAACTTTTAACTGTTAAAAGTGAGTTTACCTTTCAGGCATTGTGATTTATTATCTTCTTCCTATTCTTCTGCTGATAAAAATAAAAGCAAAATGCCTCATCCCCTTTTCTCTGCTGCCTGTTCATGCTAACGGGGTTTTAAGTTGTTTGATCACATCAAAACTTCTCTCCCTGTTACCGTGAGTTGGCAGTAGGGACAAATGGGTCCTTTGTAAACGTAATGTTTTCGGTAAAGAACCTAGGAAGGAATTGCTGAAAGGTAAAAGGATTTCCAAGAATTTATTCACATTTTTGTTGTTCTTTGACTGAGCACAAAAGTTCATCTTTAAACAGTAGAAATAGCTGCCGTATTGGGGTGGGTATTGAAATTGAATAAACCTGTGGGTTGTCTTGCTGTTCCAAAAGTAACACACCAGTGAAGTTTGGGAAATACTTTCTGTAGAAAGTGCCACTGTCAGAACATGTGATGCTAAGACAATTTTTTTTTCAGCTCTTAGAGGAACGATAGGAAGCTTGAGACCATCCAAGCTGCTAAATATTTTAGGAGCATGGTTGTGGTAGTACTTGAACATACCAGCAGTCATTTATGATGCAAATTCATATCTGGCTGCTACTTTCTCTTTTCCAGATAGCCAAAATTGTCTGCCAGAGAGCTTTTTTCTTTTTATTTTTTCTTTCTTTTTTCCTCCTGGTGTGAGCATGATCAAACAGCAGGACTTATAATAGCAAAAATAAAACAAGAAAAAAAAAGTGCATGAAACCTCAGTAAATGGGCGAATAGAATTTAATAAATTTGTTAGTTTAATGTTCTTGAAGTCTTAGATGTTAAGTGTGAATGTCTGATTGAATGAGAATCCTGAAAGTTAGTTAGTCCTGCAGTAACATGCTCACATCTTGCTCTTCTCCAATTTCAGTATTATGGTCTGCAAATCTTGGAAAATGTGATAAAAACAAGATGGAAGATTCTTCCGAGGAACCAGTGTGAAGGTAGGGAGAGATTTTTCTTTTCCTCTTACATCTGTGTTAATCAAGGTTTAGACCATTAGTCCCCATGTAAATAATTTTCAAGTTCAAACACTGTAAGGCCAGTAGCTTTTTGCCATGAAATGGGACCATCTGTGCTTGTCTGTGCGATGACACCATGTCTCACCCTTCTACAGCAGCGATTTCAGTAGGATGGTGAGCACCTGAAGTTCTGTGAGCTGTCCTAGGAAGGTAAAAGGTGCAGCTGGTAACTTCTGGAACACCGCTGTGTGGATTTATAGGCCAGACTTAATCTGAAGAGGTCTAACCCTCGGGAGCTTTTTGCAGTGGCTTCTGGCTTTGATGCAGAGATCTGGATTCCCTGTGCTTGGCAGTTTTCAGCCTGTTCTCTGGGCTGTGTGTGCAGTTCCACCGGTGTGCTCTCATTTGTCTGATGGACTCTGGCACACCTGGTAGCCCATGCAGATTTGGCTTTTTTAAAATGGTAATCAGTCATAATTGTTTTAGAGTATAGATACTGTGGAAATGGGGCTTCTTGCCTGGTAACGGTCCTTCATTCTTGTAGGCACTGAAGTACTGTGAAGTCTTTTAATTAGTATATTCAGCTAGATTACTGTAACTAAAAATACGATGTAGGGCAAACTCTACTCTCATATCACTGCAAGGAATCTGAAAGTGTTAAAGGTGTTTGTCAACTTGCAGCCTACCTGACTTAGGTTTGTTTCAGACTGTAGGCTGTCTCATGGAGGAGTGGGTGATCCTAAATGGGTCAGCTTTTACTAATTATGGCCTCAAAAAGCACTAAGAGTCTTGTACAGCTGTTTACTCTTTATAGTTCATAGATGCTAGTTCTTCCCCAAAAGGTTATCAGCTGCTTTTTCCTTCACATTTCCAGCTGCAGTACTGTGTTAAACCACAGCTAAATACTTCAAAATAGCATTGTTTTATTTATCAAAACACCAAAAGTATAGACATGATTCATGGGGTAGCTCTAAATGTAATTCCCAGTGGGTTAATTGGAGGAGGGAAATAGCAGCACTTATTAATGTATCTGTAGCTTTCAGAGCATGCAAACAAAAAGATATCCTTGTTTGTGTCAAAATGTGTGCCATAACAAACATTTGGAAGGCTCTGCAAAAGACAAGAAGTGTCTGGGCTGTACTTCCAGGCATACGGTTTGATTTTTGGGTGGTCTTGTGTGGAGCCAGGAGTTGAACTCAGATCCTCATGGGTCCCTTCCAACTCAGGATATTGTGATTTTTTTTTTTTTTTTCCCCCCCTTTCATCCATTGTGCCTTGCTGTAAGTATTGAATAGTAAGAGGTTTGTTAGTACAGGTAGAGTAAATGGAGGTGCCTCTGGTGCAGGATTAATTAATGCATGTTCACAGAGTTTTCTGACAAGTCATCAAACATAGATTTCAGAACAGTAAGTACAACTCCTTCAAATTTTCTGACATTTCAAAACTTAAATATTGTCACCATTCTATATGTGGTCTTTTCACTAAATACAGGCTTTGGAACTCATTAAAGTTATTTTGAGTGTCCATGTTTTGCAGTGAGCTACTTTTAACATTGTGAGGGTGTGATTTGAAGTTTCAGTCCCAGTACTTGGGCTTCTGAAGCTGTATTGATTAAAGTGAAATTGTGCATGTCAATGAAAACACATTTTTGGAGAGGGAAGTTTCCACATCTGTGTGATTATCTTCCTTACCTCCCTTCTAACAAGTTGACAGATGCAGCCAAGCTCTTCTTGAAAATGAAAGTAATGTTTCACTTTCGTTCTGTTAGGAGCAGCCTTACAGATTTCTAGGAAACAACTTGAACAAAGGCTCAGACACAATTGTGTCTTTTTGAGACACTGAGGGAACACCCTGCAGTTATCTTCTGTGTTCGCTTAATGATTAGAGTCTCTCAATGTATTCCCATATTTTCGTGTTCCTGAGTAGCAGCACTTAGTTTCAGCTTTTGGAAGCTGTTCTCTCCAAGTTTTTGGCTGTTGGAGGAAAGCGGGGAGGAAGTCAGGAGTCAGTAGGTTGAATTATTATGCTGAGCTTAGCACTGCCTGTTGGTGGAGGAAGCTGGAGTCAAGGAGGAGAAGTTGCAGTGATTTGGTGGTTTGAGACTGAACAAGTGCCAAGACTAGAGGATACTTCAGTGATTTCAAGTTTTAAAAGTGACCAAATAGAACAGATGAGAAGTGGTTGTGGTAAGGTAAGGACGCTGGCTGTGCTTTGGCTCATGTTGTCACATCTGTTTCAGATGCCAAATTCTGGATACGTTTCTTAAATTCTGGAAGCGATTTATTTGAGTTGGTGTTCTGTATTTTTATCTCGCTGTTTGTGGTGGTGTGGTAATATTGTTTGACTCGTTGCTGTCATCTGAGAAGATGCACTAACTAGCTGGTTGCATTACAAGATAAAATTACTGTCCGAGGTTGTGTAATCATCTGATCATAAGTCACTCTAAGTATTCTATTTTTATTTTTCCTGACTTCTGTACTTCTGAAGATTGCAGAAGAAGAAAGTATCCTTCATCCTAATAAATGTGTGTCTTTAGTGAAATCTTTCAGAACATTTTCACTTCTACAGAGCCAAACTGGAATAGTCCAATTGACTTGTTCTGGGATAAAGCAGTCAATGCCTTTTGGTTGTCTGGTTTCTCCTGTGCATTGACAGAAGAGCAGCCAGATGTGCTTAGATGGCTTTTCATCCATCTTTGGCCTCAGTAGTAAAATAATTTTCCATCTCACTGTTTCATTTCTAAGTTCCAATCCAGTTTGATCTGACTGGGGGTCATAGTTGCTGGGGTCTTTGTGATTGACGCTGGCTGGTACAAGATAACTGTGCCCAAGTTTATTGAGGCACTTTAATTACCTGGGAGATAAGACTGGGACTGGTTAAATTAAGGCTTCTGGTTCCTTTGCTTGGCAGGATTTCGTTGTTTGGAGTGTAACTTGTGAAACCTGGGTGCAGGAAACCAAAGCTGAACGTAACAAAGTGATGCTTGGTAACCAAGCCCTTCATGTAGGGTATAAATCAGTTAATTCTGCTTATGTCTTATGTTATAAAACTTAATATGTCCGATTTGATTTATGTAGCAAACTGCAGACAAACCTTACTTTTGTTATGAAGGAACTAAATCAATTTGTTAGGAAATACTGCTTTGTAGCAATGGCAGTGCTTACCGGCTGAAGTCGAGGGCAGATCTGACTTGAGCATCAGTGACATCAAAACAGTTACTGAGACAATTTGTCTGCAAATCCTGGAGAAAGAAACCAGTGTCATTAATTACAGAGCCTGAAGCCCATAACCTTTCTTTGGAGACTTTTTATTAGCTGTACCTGGAATTGTACATCAGAATATCTTGCTGGGCCTTGAGGTTAGCCAGGGCTTTGTTACCACTTCTGACTCAGTGTTGGGAAACTAGAATTTCCAGCCTAGAATCTCAGCTGTGAGGAGGGAAATGAGCTTTCTTCAGAAGAGAAGTTCTTTAGACACAAATCTCCATTCTTAAATTTACATTTTCTTTTTCAGTAACTTTTTGTTTTGAGCCCTTCTGGCCCATTCTTCAGGTGTCATTGATTTTTAAAGAGTGAGACTTGGAAGATTTTTGGAGAGTTCATCTTGTGTGCATGCAAATGATACTTGGTTTTCCTTCAAACCTCATCGAAACTACTTCGGTACAAAGAAAAAGTAAGGCATGTTCCAGAATATCCCTTACAGTGATGAATTTGCTTATTTCCAGATAATTTTACCATCTTTAAAAAAACAAAATAGTCTGAGGTGATCCTAAGTTGCTTTAAGTTTTGATCCTCTGTGGAGTTGGTTGCTCAATAGTGCCTGTAGAGGATGTTACTGAGACCACAGCACAGCCATCAAGTAGGATTTTCTTACCCTGTGAAAACCTGTCCAGAAATAAAAGCTTTCTGGTCTTACACTTGGGTGATACATTTCATTAATCCTGCAGCGTGAAATGAAATTCAGCTCCTGTGAACAGAGCTTGTCTGGAGTGTTTGGAGTTGGGATGGATAAGCACTTCCTCATTATGAAACCTGAATTGCTTGTACAACTCCTCTCATTTTCAAATGGGAAAAAAAACCCTGAAGTGTTCAGAGAGATGCGGTGTAGTGGCTGGTAGGAAGGTCCTGCAGTTAAGTACAGAGCTTTTGCTGTAATGGAAACTGCTGTAGAAGAGATCTTTCTGTGCAGTCATTAGATGCCTTAATGAAAATTTCTGGCATGAAGAGGTGTTTTTTGATTCTCTGTGTAATGAAGGGAGAATGATACATATGGCACTACTGCAGGGGGAGGAACAGAGTATGTCCCTGAGGCCCTTTTTAAGAATTTGAATCGACTTTTTCAGCAGAGAAATAAAACAAATAGATATGGATTGATCAGGTTCACCACTGTTGGGGAAAAGATGATCTTTGGGACAAGAATTGAGAGCATTGTTTGTCAAGAGTAAAAGTGAATGGTGCTTAAACTGTGTAAGTAATCCCCAGACATGATCAGAAATATGTAAGCTTGCGTGCACAGACCTCTATGGAAGGAAGAACTCAGCTTTACCTGTCAAAATTCCTTATTTGGCTGTAAAATATTGTTAGTTTGCTTCCTTGGACAGTCTACCTGTTCCACTTTAAGCAAAAAATCAGCAACTTTTAGTATATGAGTGTGAACTCACATCTGCAGCACCAGCTGCAGCAATTACAAACACATTCTGAATGCTGCTTGTGCCCCATAATCTCACAAAAAGGATGTGCTTGTGGGTCTGAAGAGGTGGTCTGCCTACAGGTGTGTGCCTGCTGCAACTCTGTCAGGAGAGGAGCTGCTCTGAGATGAAGTTGCACAGCCCAGATGAGATGTAACTGCTGCTGCAGGCACCTGGGGGTGGGACTGTAGGGTATTTTGCACCTGTCAGTTAGACTGGCTGCAGGGCTTAGCGATGTGGTGATGTTCCCTTCTTTCCTGCTAGCCCTGCTGCTGTTTAGCTTGGGTCATCTGGGACAGCACTTCCCCTTCAGAAGGTGCCTCAGTTGTCCCCTGTCCTCTCTCTGTGGAGAAGCCGCTTTCATGTAAGGACCACAATATGCAGCGCTCATCCAGAAATTGGGGGAAGGGCCTTGAAGGAGGAGCACAGCTGCTGTGTTCTGTCAGTGTCCTTGCTCTGTCCTCCTTTTGTCCTCTGCTTACGAGAGAATTCTAGCAGCAGCCTGGAGCCCGGTCTCGGTGCTGATGAGGATGCTGCTGGAGCTGGCCCGACGCGCTGGTAGCTGCTGTGGGATGCAGGAGGAGGCACCTGCCTGCCAGGCACTGCTGATGCTCCTCTGGCCTGAGGGGAGCTGGCTTCAGGGAGCCTGCCCAGCAGGAGGTAGATTCCAAACAATTTTAAAATGAACTGGACTTCTTGGTAACCAGTTTTCTACTAGTTGAGCCTATAAACAAGTCCGTGAGCAGATGCCAAGGCTGTGGGTGCTGTCTCAACAGTGGTGTTGGAGTGGAGAGCAGGGGCTGCTCCCTCTGCTCACAGGTCGTCCTGAGACAAGCACAGCTGTGTCAGGTGGCTCTTGAGGGCTGTTAAATTTATCCTGACTACTGTGGACTTTTTGTTTCGGTGTAAGGTACGTTTTCCAGGAATGTCTCTCTCTGTTGGGGCTGAATTGGTGGCTGTGTTCTTGCCAGCTTCGTGCCTCCTTCATGTGCTGCTGGGACTGCAGGGCATCTTTTGGGCAGTGGCTTTGTGTCTTGTGCATGCCCAGCACCTGCCTGCTTCAGACAACACCATCCTCAAAGAGTTCTCTGCTGAAAAATGGCAGCGAGCACTTGTGTTGATTTTTGTCAGAGTATAAAGTTAAAATATCTTTGTTGCCTCTACTCAGAGTTACTTCATCTCATTTATGGCATGACAATAAAACAGCTGTTAAATATGAAGCAGAAAGCATGTACTGTTTTTAATTTAAAAAGAAAAAAGGTTATTACCTAGAAAATACAGCTTCAGCCAAGAAAGCATTGGAGAATTGGGTAGCTGCTACATTTGTGGGATTAAGAATGTGGCCGTTGCCTGAACGGAAGAACTCAGGAGCCTGCAGGATGACATTGGAAAACTTGGAGGACTTTAGGTTGTCTGTTGAGCTGTGGTCACCGTTTTTTATTTTTATTTCTGATGGAGAAGCTTTGGAGCTGAGCAACTGTCTGCAGGTGTTCCAAGGTCAGGTTGATGGCAGCATGGCATTCAGTTTGGAACTGAACAGCCTGATTCTATCAATGCAGCAAGGGTGGGGAAAAAAAGAAAAGACAACTGTGGAGTCAGGATGGCATTCTTGAGTGCGACACCGAGAAGAGTTGCAGCAGTTGACTTCCCTCAGTGGCTTGGCAGACAAATAGTTGAGCTTCTGGCACAGCAAACTTCTTTCCATACTGTTTTGGGGCTTTAACATCTCACTTATAAATTACTGTAGTGTTTCATCCAAGTGTGTAGGTTTTATGGCTTTTTTTTAAGGCCATGATTCTTAGGTGAGGGCTGTGATGTCAGGCTGAAACCAGTGCTTGGCGAGGATACGGTTTGTTGGAAGCTGTGTGCATTGATCCCAGCTGCTGATGGTGAAGAGCTTGATGTGTCATGGGAGCTACCTGCAGAGCAGCTGCTGCGTGCTGTGCCTCCAGCAGCTTAACTTCTAGACTGAGTTCTTCCAAATCTCGTGAGAATACCATTAAAAACTGAATTAGCTGTGTTTTGCTCTGACACAGAAGACCAAAAAAAAAAAAAAAAACTAATTTTGGTCAAGTCCTAGGAATGTTTTATAACTTTAGTGGCTAGGGGAAACATGAAATGCCTTTAGCATAAGGCATTATTTTGGTTAACTTTGGTTAAAGTTTGATAACTTAAAAAAAAAAAAGTGTATTGTCTGTATGAGTCAGCTGAGTGTCTTGTTGAAGAAATGATTAAAAGCAGATTTTGGCTTCATTAGATTGAATAGCAAAATATATACATATTCTAAAAATAGATATATTCTCCTGGAGTTTAATTGTGTCAGAGCTATAGTGACGTAGTACCATTGGAAGTGTCTGTGTTGTGTGTGACTCCGGATGCTCTTGGAAGCCTTTTCTTGAAGCCTTGTACAAAATGGTTTTCAATGTAATTATTGTGATGAAAAGTAAATGGGAAAGCCATTGTTTCCCTGTCTTCAGTGGTGGGTAGGTTAGTGGTGCAGAGGGAGCTGAGGGTTAAGCTGCAAAATGGAGCTATAGGCAGAAGAGGTGGCTGGTTGTGTTTTATAACTTGGTAGTTAAATAAGTTTTAAAAAGCTCTGTAGAAGAAATGCAGTGAAAAAAAAAAGTGAATGCAGTCTGTCCCCAGCTGAAGATGTTAATTCAAAACACCAC
Source organism: Penelope pileata (assembly GCA_013396635.1). NCBI lineage: Eukaryota > Metazoa > Chordata > Aves > Galliformes > Cracidae > Penelope > Penelope pileata. The sequence goes on from WBMW01001628.1 coordinate 47,478, forward strand.
AAACCCATGTTGAGGAGGGGTTCTGTAATCCATAGTGACTTTGTGTGGCAGAAGAACGCAGAGCCCGGATGGGAGCGCGGCTCTCTGAAGTGCCGTTCCTGCAGAGCTGTGCCAGCACAACTTTGCTGGTCTGAGGCACGGTGTTCCACTTGAAGTGCTACGTGTGTGAGTTGTTGGTCTCACAATGGTTCACCAAAGTGAACTGGAGCATCTCTGAGTGTTTGCATCCCGTGAAGGTGCTGTACCAAAGCTTTCCTGCGTTTGTAGCCTGGCTGTGTTGTGGAAGCTGGAGGCGTGCTTAGAAAGCTGTTGGGTGCTGGAGTTCATCTTAGTAATAAAGCATTCGTCAAAGATGATGGTAAAAGGATCTTTCATGTATTTTGCCACTGGAAGCAGTGGGCTAAAGCAGTGAGAAAGCCAACGTCGGAGTTGTTAGGTGTGACCAGTCAATGTACGTAGGTTGCTCCAAAAGTAATGCCTCCTCTTTATTTCCATGGAAACTACAACTGCTACAAAGAGCACAATAACACTATCTGATAGAGCCAAGTTCTCAGCTACAAAACACTGCTTTTCAACTGTCACCACCATCAGCTGCGCATCGTCACCAGCAATGAACAACAGCCTGCATGCCGTGCTTGTAGAGGTGTCACCAGTGGAGGAGACCCACTGTTGCCACTGCTGAAATGCAGTGAGGGGTGGGGCTGCTCACATCTGCCGTTTGGTTTCCATAAACGTGCAGCAAGTGTCAGTAACTGTCAGTGGGTACAACTTTTTCTGCATGGAAGAACAATTCCACACTTTTGGTCCATATGTGCTCCCATGTCCGATGCCATTTTGTTGGAGTGACCCTCTGCTGCCGTCTGTTGCACGGTAACAACACGGAATGGGGTATTGGTGGGAAAGGCTCAACCTTTTCTGCCATCCCATCATAACATGGAAGGCATGGCTTTTGTAGCAGCGCTCATTTGATGGGTGGTAGTGCAGCTCACTGAGGGAGCACCACAGCCGTGTTTGTAAGTACTTATCACCGTGTGTGTCAGGGGCTGGGCACTGCTGGATGCCATCTCTCCATCTTCAGCCTCACGTGGTGTTCTGCAGTGCTGCCAGTACAGTGTTTCTTTTTTTCTTGCAGCCTTTAGGAAGTGGGTAGGTTGATTTGGTGTGAGTTATTACAAGTGCAGGAACCTGCTTTAGTCCTCAGTCTGAATTCCTTTTTGTTTCATTGAAATAGCTTAATCTGAAATTCCCTCTTGCAGAATCGACAGAAGGGTGATTATTTTTTTTTTCCATATAGCACACAAGTCAAGGGTGATGCATATACATATTTGTTCCTTAGAGGTCCTTCGTTTTAAAGATACGAAAAGAATCTCAATTCAGAAGCATTACTCCGTGACATCTGGCATAGTTAAAATAATTCTCAATTCTTCTGCAGGTATAAAAAAGTATGTTGTCGGCCTGATTATCAAGACTTCATCTGATCCAACGTGTGTAGAAGTAAGTGGATTCTTTGAGGGGAGGAAAAGGGAGGTAAATACTGTACATCATCTGACTCCTCTTTTCTGTTTTCCAGAAAGAGAAAGTATATATTGGGAAACTGAATATGATTCTTGTTCAGGTAAGCTGGAGTTGAAGTTTCAAATCTTGTCATTAAAGTATTTGATTTCGCTTAAGCGCGTAACACGTGGGTGTTTCACTTTGCAGATACTGAAACAGGAATGGCCAAAGCACTGGCCAACTTTTATAAGTGATATCGTGGGAGCAAGCAGGACTAGTGAAAGCCTTTGTCAGAACAACATGGTGATCCTTAAACTGTTGAGTGAGGAAGTGTTTGATTTTTCCAGTGGCCAGATAACTCAAGTGAAAGCTAAACATTTGAAAGACAGGCAAGTATATGTGTTTAATACATCTTTAATAAACAGTGCATGCTTTGTGCTTGCTGGGAAGTAGTTTATCTCGCTGTGAGGTTTTCGGTAAAGGCTGCATCTAATTTTGTAGCTGAGACTTCAGTGGAATACTGATTTTTTTCCTTTAGAGCAGAACTGTTGAGTGGTACCAACTTCACTTTATACTTGTATTTCTGCATTATTGCAACTGATTTGTCTGGCTTGTTTCCAAGCCAGAATTTGTAGGCACAGACTTGGGACTGCTTTTTTTTTTTTTTTNGACTTGTGAATGCCTCCAGGGAAGTGTCTTCCATGACCACAGACACTTTGACTGAAATAGATTTGAACCATTTATGGAATGTGGAAGTTCTTAATCTTTGTTTATTTCTTTTTTATAGTATGTGCAATGAGTTCTCTCAGATATTTCAACTGTGTCAGTTTGTGATGGTAAGTAATTTTCTTTTTTAACCTCCCCTGCCCCTCCACCACCCAGTCACGCCTTGTAATATTATATACACTAATGTGATTTTACAGGAAAACTCCCAAAATGCTCCTTTAGTTCATGCAACTTTGGAAACTTTGCTACGATTTCTGAACTGGATTCCTCTGGGATATATATTTGAGACGAAGCTGATCAGCACACTAATATACAAGGTATGTATGTAGTTATTGATGGCTCTTCCATTTAAAAGTTGCAAAAAAGCATAGCATGTGACACCTTTGTAAAAATGCTTTTTCTCTTTTCTCAATAGTTCTTAAATGTTCCCATGTTTCGGAACGTCTCCTTAAAGTGCCTCACAGAGATTGCAGGTGTCAGTGTAAGCCAGTATGAAGAGCAATTTGTAACACTTTTTACCTTGACCATGATGCAGTTAAAACAGGTAATGTTTTAGTAAATGTTTCTTTTGACTGTTTCTTTGAACAAAACCAAATTCTGTAGAACCTGGTTCAGTTTATAAAGTTGTATTCATTGTGGAGCTCTGGGTAGGAGAAATATTGTTCTTCAGTTTGTCATTTGGTGGCATTTATGGCTTGATCAGGCAATGCTAATTGTATTTACTGTGATTCTGGATTACAGCTGCATTACTGTGGGATTGATTGATTTTTGGTTAATTTAAAAGGTGTTCTGAGCACTCAGGTTGTCTGATGAGAAAAGTTGAGAGAAACGCAGCAAACTTTGTACTGTATGGCACACAAGGCCTGAACTGTCCTAACCTCTACAAGTTCCAAATTTTGAAAGTGATGGAAGCTTTTGTGGCATAAAGCCAAACTTGTAATTATGTAATGTGGTCATTCCTCTCTGAGCGGTTCAGATTCAGGTCCTGTAGCTCTCGTGGTTGTTTGCAATTTCTGTGGACAGTAACAAGGTTTTTTGGACAGGTTGATCTCCTGAGTGTTACATCATCCCTGTTTGATCTCTCTGAGCATCACACAGGACAGATGCCGTGCCCTTGTGACTGCTGTGGGAATGTTCTTGATGTTAAAACTAGAGAGAGATCTGAAGAGATGTCTAAATGATTTTAAATGCAGTTGCTTTGCAAAAATTGCCTGTAAGTTTAAACCATTTTTACTGATCTGAAGGCAAATTGACTTGCTCTGAGGCTAATCCATGCTAAGAGAAGTTAGTATTAACTTCTTGTTCTTTGAGTTACTGGTGTATTTCATAATTTGTGTTGCTCTAGCGTAAAAATGCTTCCTTCAAGTTGGTGGCTCATTTTCAAATCTGAAGATTTCATTAACTTTGTCTTCCAGTAGTTTTATTCTGAAGACTACCATATCACTACACTTCCTCTGTGCTGTTAAGTAGTACAGTTTTCAGTGCATCTAGTAAGCACATTTTACATGAAGGACTTAGCCTGGATCTCAGAGCAGCGTGCACCACACAGCTCACCCTTCCTGTAGGGTGAGGACTCTTAAAAGGAGAGAGGTGTGGGATTTTGTGCTCTGTGCAGACAGTTTTTTGCTGCAACAAAGTAACTGATAGATTTACTGAAGGATACAAATGCTTTGTCAGCTGATACTGTTTCAGATGCTATTCTTGGTTAGGGAGATAGCTGGCAGCCTTGTGCGTTCGTTTTAGTTTCTGTTGTGAACTTTTAAAGTATTGTATGTGACAAATTGTATGGAATTAATGAAGAAATGCAGTATTATCACTTCCAAACCTGAAGGAAAATAAGGCTATCTTAAGCACTACATCCAATATTGCGTACATTTGTTGCTGAGAGGCGTAATTCCTCAGTATAGGAATTGAGCTTTCTTGATTACTGATGAAGACCAGCCGCTATCAGCTTGTTTCCTCTTTTGTTGTTGCAATGTGAATTGATTTACTGCTGCTGTGCTGGCACTGGAGTAGGAAGATCAGCTTAAGTTAGGTGAGTGAGCCAGGAATGTGCTTCATGCACACTTGCGTGGAACAGAGGAGCAGAGCATGTTTCTTTGACTTGCTTTCCTTGATTTTGTCTGCTGCTTAAGCAGAAAGATGCAAGTTTTGAATTCTCAACAAATTCTGTTGCCTGAATTCCAAGCCTTAACTCTTCAAGGTGCAGGGGTTAGGTCTGCTGCCGCATTGTATGCCTTGATCTTTTGGCTTGTTTCTTTTCTAAAATACTGGCTCAGAAGAGGGCTCATGATTGTTTTTCACTGTGCTGGTAGCTACCCACAGGTAAGTGTTCTAAGGGGCAGGTAACTGTTGAGAACATGACAGCAGGCTATAAGCAGACACTGGGATCCAGCTAGTTGTTTTCAGTAAGTTGTTTTCAAGCTCCCTTGCAAAGGGAGCTCTGTCAAAAGGTCCTGTATAGCTCTATAAGAAGGTGAGTTTTTTTACACTGGGGTAGTGTGAGAGCATTCATCTTTCTTGAATCTTCTGGAGCATTAGCAGAAACTTGGTGGGCTCACTGCTGCCACCAGTTGATGAGTGAACAGTGTTTACAGGAGACAGCAGGTGGGTGAGGTGCTGCTCTGTCCTCAGCACACACTATTTAGGCTTACTCAGGTGCTATTTTTCCTTCCTCAGTGTCTGTTTTTCCCTCTGCATATAGTATTGATCTGTCTTTGAGGTCTTGTAGGAAAGGCATGCTTCTTCTCATGGCCCACCTCTACCCTCATCCTCCCCACTACAGCTTTCAAGTGGAGCTGTAGGACTTGTATCGAGTTAGAATTGGATCTAAAGGTAGATTCTTTTTGCACATGTGTATGTTACCTCGTTAGATGTTTGAACATTGCCTTGTTTCCTACAGATGGTGCTGTTGATTCTAATGGGAATACATCTGGCCTAAGCTTTTCCTTAAAGAGTTGAATTCTGTGTTGGGTATTTAAGATATTTTGCAACTTGCAGTTTATTAGTGTAACAGCAGCATCTGAATTTGAAGCAAACTTGCATTGTTTTGACCTTTTTACTTGACCTTTCTTAGAAAGCTAGAGAGCAATGTAAACCAGAATGCTGGCAGCAACAAAGGTGTTAAATTCTCTGTGGTCTGCAGCTTAGCAGCATGCACTGTGAAGAAGCAGGACAACACTGAAACTGTTTTAGTTTTATAATGATAGAATTTGAAAGTTGATGTACCTCTAATGAGGTACCACAGAGAACTTTTGGAAGACTACTGAAAGATATTTGTATTTTGCCAGATCTTCTTTACTAATTTTTAAATACTATGAGGAAGGTCTTTGGTATTGTTTTAACTTCACGCCTGTGTCTTGTTACCAGGTGTAGGTAAAAAACATTTCTGGAACAGTTTTGCCTGTTACCAGTTGAAAATATCTTGGAGCAGGGTCCATGTTTCCCATGTCTCTGCTGTTAGAAGAGGTGGGAAGAGCTGTAGTTCATCACAGCTTCTGTGTCTCTTTACTCTTTCATCCCATTGTCCATCTCTGTGACAAGCACGAAGCAGAAAGAGCAGGAAGATGTTTGGAAGGAGGCCCTGTAGAAAGGGAATGCTAGGAAAACCAGAAGGGCTTTTTTTCCAAAAAAAAGAGTAAAACAGTTGCTAATGTGCAGTAATTCTACTTGCATCTAAACCAGGACGTTGCTGATTGTGTGTCATCTTCTTGATAGATGCTTCCTTTAAATACCAACATCCGACTGGCGTACTCAAATGGGAAAGACGACGAACAGAACTTCATTCAGAACCTCAGTTTGTTTCTCTGCACGTTCCTCAAGGAACATGGTCAACTTATAGAAAAAAGATTAAATCTGAGGGAAACATTAATGGAGGTAAGTTGCATAGTTCACCCAGTTTAAAAATAGTGTGTTCTCATATTCAAACCCTGTGATACTAATATACCCTCTAGATTGTTGTGCTTACAGTGGTTAGGAGAAAAATAAGTTCCTGTAATTAGTACATGCTATGAATACAATAAACCTTTTAAGTTTTTCCAGGTGTGCTTCAATAGCATTTTGTTTTCAGTGATTCTATACTAAAAAACTGTTAACCATATATTTTTCTCTCCCTCTTCTGACTTGTTCCTCATTTGAAGTGTAAATACCGCTTTAACGAAGAGATGCTGTATGATCTTTTCCCATGGATCTTGATTTCCAGTATTTTTGTTTAACTCACATATGGAGATGGTTGCTGTTGTGACTTGGTGTGTGAAGCAGTGCACTTCATCTTTATGCAATACCCAAGCTTAGTTTCTGGGGTCAGCTATGCTACAGCAGTTGTTGAGAAGATGACTTGCAGTTGTCCTTCTTTCCAGCTGTTACTCTTTTTTTTTTAAATTGTGAATTAAAAAAAAAAAAAAAACTTGAAGAGAAGGAGCTGTTCTGTGGTGACCTTTTTGTTAAGCTCTCTCCCACCCCTGAGCTCCAAGGGGATCCAACTGACTCCATAGCCCCTTGAAGCACTGCTTGCTGTGTCCCTGAGCCCTCTGCAGGTGTGGAGGTCACAGGGTGAGGAACTGCCCTGAGACAGATTCAGAAAAACAAAAGCACAGTGTAAACCTGGAGGCTGGTTTTCACTGGGAGGATCCATCCTGCAGATGCAGGTTTCTAAGCTATCTGAATTCTAGTCTGTCTTCCATCTAGTATTCACAAGACATTTCTTCTCCAGGTAGCCCTCTGCCAACATAAAAAAAACCTACTAGAATTTGTTTGCAAATAACAAACTGTAGCTCATTTAGAAAATAGATAAAATGCTGATTCTTGGTCTGTTTCAAAACAACCAAACAAAAAGACAAATCTGTCAGTGGATCAAGAATAATTCCTCACCTCTCTATTAGTGAACTTTTGCAAACTGCCAATCAAGGAACAGTTTCAACCATGTTGAGACTTCATTAGGAAGATGAAGTTGCATGTCCTGCTGAAGTGTTTGTAAGTTGGAGTGCGGTTCTTAGGTCTTGCCTACTGTCTTGTCCAGCACAACCATGTTGAAGTGACATAGTTAAAACTGATGTGTTTAAATAGACATCCACAAAACTCAATTCTGAATGACTTTGAGTCTTCTGTGGAATGTTCCACAAACTTAGAGTGGCTTAAAATTGCTGCCTGTTTCCCTGTTGTAACTTGGAGTATAGCAGAATGTAGTAGGAGGGAAAAACATTAGAAAGTAGCTTTGTAGTTTTAACCTGATTGTTCCTACACTGTGCATGTTGCAGATCTTCTGAAATTGCTCCTCAGGTTCTTGTAGGCTTGATAGACAGATGAATAATTTTTGACTATGCAGAACTGTCTCAGAACTGCATCCTTTTCAGTCTGTGTAGCAACTGTTTTGTCAGGAAAGCTGAACAGGATCAGGTAGGGGCCTTTTCATGGAATGCAAATCAGCAGTGTGGCTTTGATTGTCTTGTGGCTATGAGGATTCCCAGAGCAAAGCAGTGGTAAGTATGGAGAGTAGCAGTCCTTGAAACTCACTGTTAGGGGTTTCTTGAGGGTCCAAGACAAAGTCTTGCAGAAGCTCCAGAGGCTGTGATTTTGATAATACAGCAATGGACTGATTTGGCTATTGCATTTTTCAGGTATCTTTAGGCTATTGCTGTCAACAGCAATTGACATGGTGCTTTGCTATTTTGATTTGCTCCACTGGTCATCACTCTTGAGTGGTAACGTCCTGGCAGTGTTAATGCACCTTGTTCCTAAATTTTTACACTAATTCAGCATTTTATCAGTATTTGGATGATGAAATTTGAAGTATTATGGTTTTACTATAATTCTGTGCTCAGAAATAATTAGTAATTAGATGCTTAAAACACCTTTCCAGGCTCTTCATTATATGTTATTGGTATCAGAAGTTGAAGAAACTGAAATTTTCAAGATTTGTCTTGAATATTGGAATCATTTAGCTGCTGAGCTCTACAGGGAGAGTCCATTCTCAACATCTGCTTCTCCGTTGCTTTCGGGAAGTCAACACTTCGATGTTCCTCCAAGGAGACAGCTTTATTTGCCTGTGTTATCCAAGGTAATCCACGCTTAAGTAAGAATACTGTGAAAGATCAGATGCTGTTCCTAAATGTAGAGACTTCACTTTACGTAAGGGATGACTTCAGAAAACTTGTCTTGCTTTGAGTAATTAAGTTGATTCAACTGGAGTTATGGAACGAGCTGAAATTACCAAACGTACTTCTAAGATGACTCCAATGGATGACAGGAGTATTAATAGTGTGCTTTTTCTTTTGATGCTATGCGTAAGCCTAGAACTAAAGGAGAGAAAAAAAGTATCTACAATTTAAACAGACCAACCCTGTTTTCTTCTGTGATAGCACTATAAGAGCTTCTTTATAATCTTGTAATAGAATTCCCATGTAGGATTTGCGTGTTAGATTTGCTCAATCCAACTAACAGTTTCTGTAATTACTGGTTTCCAGCATGCCTCTTGGTGGGATTCTTGGAAATGTAACTGATTTTCGTTTAGAGGAGAAGGCTAACATGGTATTTTTGTCTATTTAGTGTGGTGGCATTGTGTATTTTTCTCAGGAATGAATTTCTAAATGAAGAAAAATTATCATAGTATTACGCATAGGCTTGTTTTTTATGAATGAGTTGTATAAGAGCTGAGGTAAAAATTAAAGCCTAGTGTTGGAGTTGAAGGAAAAAATGGGTTTCTATTTAGAAGATCTCTAATACTGTGTACATCTTTTGAAGCTCTAGAAAGTATACTGCTTTTTTTTTTCCAACTGTTGTTCATGTGGAGGTGGAAAAGAGCAGGCACCACTCTTAATGGCTTTTTAGTTAGTGTGTCCATTAAGTCTTTTCTTTCCATTGCTTGTGTGTGAGCTGACCTGCTGAAGCCTTGGGTACACACCCTGAATTTCCATGTTACAGCACAGTTCAATGTAAACTTTCCTTTGTAACATCCAGGTTCGATTGCTGATGGTTAGCCGCATGGCTAAACCCGAAGAAGTGCTGGTTGTGGAAAATGATCAAGGGGAAGTCGTACGAGAATTCATGAAGGACACAGATTCCATCAACTTGTATAAAAACATGAGAGAAACGTTGGGTAAGTGCACTGGCTGGCTGCTGGCTGTTCTTGTCGACCTGTGCAGCTGCACCAGCAGCGTGTGTGTGGCAGAATTACACCATGGGGGGAAAAAACCTCGTCAGTGAGGAGTAGTACATGCATGAATTTGAAACAGAGGAGGTAGTGTTGGTCTGAGGCTTTCAGTTTTAAGCATACAGTGTTCTTGTTTAACTTAAGCAGTACTACGCTACCTAATTTTTGTCGCTTGCCTTTTCCTGTTGGAAAGCCTTGGCTGTTGCTCTACCACAATGCTTCAGAATCCAGTGAAGTATGTGCACACATACATTCCCTTCGTTATCTTTTGAAGTGTTGTGCTCTTGTCTTGTTCATTTTAGCGGTGAATCAGTAGTCTCTATGTATTGTAGAAAGAACTTGAGGTTGGGTTTTTTTTTTATCTGCTCACTTTTGTTTTTTTATTTGTTCTTTTTTTGTGGCAAGAAATAAATTTAAGAGGCCTAGCTACAACTAGGAGGAAGGGGATTTAGAATTGTAGCTTACCTAAGCTTTAGGGCTGGGACATTCAACTTTAAACTTTTTTCTGTTAAATGCAAACGCTAGGAGGGAGCACTGAGTGTAGGAACTAGGAGTGTATGGGGAGGGGAAGCTGTATAACAAGACGTAAAACAAGGTGTTTTTTCTTATTCCCACTGCTGTACTTGTGATGCAGGTACAGCCAACAGTAGATTAGTTGTTGTAGTATCTTTTTAATGACAAAACATCTCTTTAATTTACTACATTGGAATTACTACAGGCACGTCCTCGTCCTTAGTCATGTTTTTAGATGGAGGTGTACAGACAGATTTAGCTACCGTTTGACTTCTGGTGTTAGTTATTGCTTAATGTATTATCTTAATAGAAGATTCACTTCTAAAAGAGCAAGAGTGCAGTGGAAGTGGCACTGTAAAAACCCATTGCTGAGTCTGACCTTGCATTGCTTTTGACTTCTGAGATTTTTAATTTCTGTGTTAAAGAGCCTAATAATTCTAGGGGCTGGTGCAGTTGTCTGAGTTGAGCTATCTGAATCTTCCCATCTAGACTAGTTCAGGAATACCATCTCCGTTTTAATGGTGGGTTATTAAAAGAGGCAGGTTTAATGATGCTGAAATAAAGAACAGAGTTAAACTATTGACTGACTTGTGACACGCAGTGTAATGCCCCCCAGGAGCTAGCCAGTCTGCTATTTCCCATAGCCCACGAGTATGTCTGCCTTTTGCTAGTAATTTTTCTTAGAGGAATTTAACTTCATAGAGATGTGATGAGGCTAGTTGCTTAAAAATTTGCCTGCTTGCTGTTAATTATCTTTCAGTGTATCTTACACATCTGGATTACGCGGACACAGAACGAATAATGACTGAAAAACTTCACAATCAAGTGAATGGGACAGAATGGTCATGGAAAAATTTGAATACCTTGTGTTGGGCTATTGGCTCCATCAGTGGAGCGATGCATGAAGAAGATGAGAAAAGATTCCTTGTTACAGTAATTAAGGTATCGTGGTGCAAGACTAACAGCTTTGTCGTGCATGAGCGTAGTTATGCTTGGTAAATTAATTTTAAAAAGATAATGCTTCGTGTTCTTCAGTAAGCTACCTTGTAGGGTAAACAAGTCAATGAGAATAATCTAATGGGAAATGTCACATCCTGAATTTCAGGCTGATAAATTTGTGTCGTGAGCAATGCTTTAATCCAAATAGCCTTTCCACTGCAAAAGTTTTATTTAAGAGAAAATTCACTTTAGGATGAAATGTTTTGTTTTGGGGATACAAAAGATACAGAAAGGGGGATTACTAATAAATAAGAGAGTGGCAAAATAACCTGCATTGCTTTTAACTATCTAGCACCCTGCTCTTCTGCCACTTCATTTTTGGTAAATTTCTGGTAAGTACATGCGTGGAAAGAGTGCAGGAAGAAAACATTCTGTACAAGAGTAACTTGCATCCTTATATGTTACACAGATTTGTACAGGGGTTTAGTTTCTTCTCCTTGGTATGTGTAGTATCTGTTTGTTTCTCAATGTTTACTGGTTGGTCAGTATTCAGCACTGAGGGTTGTTGTAGTCTGCCCTCAGGCGTTATCATTTACATCTAAAATGAAGGTTCTGTGATTGAAAGCACAGTCTTACTTGTGTTGGTTGAAACAACACAATCCTAAACTAGAGTTGTTTTTTTTTTTTTATTTATTTGAAGTATGAACTTGATAGTAGCAACTACTTTCCTGTATCTTTATTACAGCTTATTTTAGCCTTTATACCACTCTTCCAGTGGACAAACTCGGGGAGGAAACTAATAACATGTTATGTTGTAGGATCTCCTAGGACTCTGTGAACAAAAGCGAGGAAAAGACAATAAAGCCATTATTGCATCAAATATAATGTACATAGTAGGTCAATACCCACGCTTCTTGAGAGCTCACTGGAAGTTTTTGAAGACAGTAGTCAACAAGCTATTCGAATTCATGCATGGTAATTCTCTCTTTCACTTGCTGTTCTAACTTCTTTAAAAAGTCGATGCTCATACGTGTGCATGTCTGAGGGAAAATACAAAGCAGTAACCTGCCTGATTTAATTTAGAAACCCATGATGGCGTCCAGGATATGGCTTGTGATACCTTCATAAAAATAGCACAGAAATGCCGCCGACATTTTGTTCAGGTTCAAGTGGGAGAGGTCATGCCGTTCATTGACGAAATCTTGAACAATATTAACACAATCATCTGTGACCTTCAGCCACAACAGGTATGTTTAATTCAGCAGTGTGGGTAAATTTCTGAAGACTAGTTAAAAAGTTGCTGCGTACTTGTTTGTATGGGTTGTATGTTTGTGTGACTTGGTAGTTTTCAAGACTTGAATTGTTTCTTAGTCATGTTTTGTCTGCGTGTTAGTGACAGTGTTAGGGTAGGAATAGCACGATCAGATTACATTAGTAAGATCTTAATTAGAATTCTTGCTAGGAGAATTGAAGTGTGGTTAGTTGGAATTCTTTTTTTCTGGAAATGTTTTTACAGTTATGAGATGCTACATCTGATGTTGAGGTTCTAATTTAGGAGAGAAAAATGTCCTGCTATTATAGCGTGCTTATGGGTCTTGTGTGTGCAGGGGTGAGAGTGCCTTTAGGGAAGATGCATTCTGGCAGCAAAAGCGTAGTGCAGGCATGGCATAGACCGATGCATTGCAGGAACGTGCTGAAATGAAGTTCCAGCTTGGATGTAAATCTCCTTGCACTTGAGTCAGCCCGACTTTCTGTAAAAGAAGAAAATGCAGTTGTATTGTAAGAGTTAGGAGGCATGTGGCTGAGCTCGCTCACCTCAGGATATTGGGGCAAAATTAAGGAAGACTCTTGGATGTACGTAGTGGCATTTGAAGGGAACAGAAATTTGCTTTAAACGTGGTGAAAGTAAGGAAGGAACAGAGATCGTGTAAGATCAAGTGGGGAAGTAGGTATTCAGGCAGTGGAAACCTATTTTCAGCCTTGATTACCTGCTAGTTTAGAACAATGTAAACTTTTCTTTATTCTTCCTGTTTGACTCTTTGTTTTTTCCACTCAGGTGCATACATTCTATGAAGCAGTAGGATACATGATTGGGGCACAGACAGACCAGACTGTACAGGAGCATCTGATAGAAAAATACATGTTGCTGCCTAATCAAGTATGGGACAGCATAATTCAACAGGCAACAAAAGTAAGACCATAAATTTAAAGTGTACTCAGTGTTCAATTACAAAAAAAAAACTGTTAAATGTTTCTTTTGTTCCTGACGTTTGGTAAACTTAGCTGTGGTGGACTGCTATAAAGCAATGACAGTAAAAGTGTTTTTTGGAGAGAGGAGACTTAAATATGATCAAAAACCAGTTTAAATCTGATTTAAAGGACTTTACAGAACATTCTTTAGCAGTGTGTAAGATAAATTCTTTGAAGTGGTGGGTTTTGTGCTGGAAGATAAGGGATGTTTTTATTCACTAAATGAAATGAACTCCATTTTTCCAACAGAATGTTGATATTTTGAAGGATCCTGAAACAGTTAAGCAGCTTGGTAGCATTCTGAAAACCAATGTAAGGGCATGTAAAGCAGTTGGCCACCCCTTTGTGATTCAGCTTGGAAGAATTTATTTAGATATGCTGAATGTGTACAAGTGCCTAAGTGAAAATATTTCTGCAGCTATTCAGGCTAACGGTAAGAAATTCCATGTTCTACGTGAAAATAAGACTGGCTCTGATGTCATCAGGTTTCACGTGTTACAAGTGAGCTAATTTTACTGTGTGTGTTTTTGTGGTGTTTTACTGGGTTTTGTTTTTGTGTATGTTTGGGCAAGTGGAGATTGACCGAGAGCGTACTTGCTTATTTGTTAACCAAATGTTTTATTCAAAGAAAAATTCTGATTTTGAAGGAGGAAAGCTATAAACATGAGTTTCTGAAGGATATAAAACGCTGCAGACGCTTGCTTAAGGCTACTAGCAGTCTTGCTGAGATAAAGTTGCAGACTGTCTTTGAGTTGAATCTTTTAGTACGTTGGCAGTATCTGGGTTTGGTACTGCCTTACTGAATATGCTTTATTCAAGAAATGTGACTACAGTGAAGGTGCCTCAAGTTGTCATAAACCAGAGCAGTAATTACTGAGAAGGAATTCCAAGTGACCTAACCAATTTTTACTGGATAAATTAGGGCCTGTGATATTTAAGCAGAACGTGCTGCTGTAGCATGTGTTGACAAGATGAAATGAGTTGGATGTTGGATTGTTCATCTGTATTACAACAAATTTTCTTAGCCACGCAGGTAAGAATACGGGCATGTGGATATTAAGTAAGACTTAGTAGCTGAACAGCTGGTTGACCTTGAAGTAGCTTCTCAGAATTCAGAATAAAACTGGCTGTGAAATCGATACACTGATTCTGCAGCTCTAATGGCCAGAACTTGTTCGTTCTTAAACAAAAAAGCAACAACAAAGGAAACAGTGGCTATGACTTGTAGCCCTGACATTTTTACTAGAGCAGCAGCTATTGTGATTGCACTTGTCTCTCTCTGATGCCAGTGGAAGCAATTCTACCTGTGTTTTCCTGGCTGCAGTCTTCCAGGGTTTCCCTTGGATGTACCACAATGACTGTATGGCTGTGCCCTCAATTAGAGCAGGTTTTACTGATGAGACTTACATCGACCTGGATGTGAGAAAACGATGTGAGAATTAGTCTCCAGGGATAAGGACAAGTCCGAACGATTAGGTCAGTCTGTGGGCTTGCTTTAGAGCACTGTGTAGGCTGGCGTCCTCTCATCACTTAATGAGAACTGGAGAGAAGCTTGGTCCAGGTAATTAAAGGAGAATGCATGATTCTGTTACCTGAAAAGTAAGTTGCAGCTTTGTTTAGAAGCTGTACAGATAGGGTGCCTGTAGTATTTTTATAATGCTAAATGACAGCTTGGACCTGTGGAGCTAGAATAATGGGGAGGTGGTTTCCATCCACATAATAGGCATATAAAGTCTTCACTCTCTGTTGTTTGGATATAAAAAGGAAGGATTCTGAGTTTTACGGCATGAATTCACGTCAATCTGTTTGTTTGCACACCTTACCCAGATTAAGTGAAGCTTTAAAACTTTTCAGGTGAAATGGTGACAAAGCAGCCCTTGATCAGAAGTATGAGGACTGTAAAAAGGGAAACTTTAAAACTGATTTCTGGCTGGGTGAGCAGGTCCAATGATCCTCAGATGGTAAGTAATTTTTTTTATATATACAAGTAGCTCATAAGACAAAATCAGGAAGAATTCTGCTCTTCTGTTGAAGAGCATTCAACACTGTTCCTGTCCTGGGGAGCTTGTTTCAGGAGGTCTGTAAAATCTGAAAGATAAAGCGTGACTGTACACAGGTAGACCTGAGCTGTTTGAGATGGTTCTGTTAAGTTTTAGCTGAAAGCAATCCTGAGGTTTAAGAGAACCATCATGTAACCACTGCTGGATGGATACAGTGAGTGGGAGGGGTAGGGATGAGTAATGTATCTTAGCTTTCTTTGGAAAGGTATCTGTGACTTAACAGCTAACTTAGCCATAACCTGTTTGCTTGCTTGTTCAGTAGCTGCCCTGTTATAACCGTGACTTGCTCTTTTATTTAGGTAGCTGAAAACTTTGTTCCTCCCTTGTTGGATGCAGTTCTCATTGACTACCAGAGAAATGTTCCAGCTGCTAGAGAGCCTGAAGTGCTCAGTACTATGGCTATCATTGTAAACAAGCTGGGTGGACACATCACTGCTGAAATACCTCAGATATTTGATGCTGTTTTTGAGTGCACATTAAATATGATCAATAAGGTATGTATGTGTAATTTTTGGATAAAGCATCTCCCTAGTGACTGAAGACCAAAAAATGGAATTTTACATTAAGAGTAACAAAGGGAGGAGTAGTATGTAGTTAACATGATATTGTTTCGTGCCTTCTGTTTCATGGAAATTAAACTGAGGTTCATGAATTCTGCGTGGATATCTTAATCTCATCACCTTCATTTCTTGATATAATTCTCAAATTAAATTATTAGTTGTTTCTCTGTTCCAGGACCTCGGAATGTCGTGCTTCTGGAAGCAGAAGTATTCTTCAGTCACATTTCAGTGTAGGGTGAATGACTAAAATTCAAAATACTTACAAATTTAAGTACTGATTAGTTCTTTAGGTATTTCCTTACTGAATACCGTGGCTGATGCGGTGTCTCTGCTACAGTTCACAATATGTGCTTGCAGAATACTTGAGCAGTACTAGCTGGATTACTGATACTTTGCAATAGCGTGGAACCAGAAATTGTATCCCTGTAGTAAGAAGGTGCTTAAGTTTTGGGGCCATCTGTCTTGTGTCTGTGGAGCTAGCAGTGATTAAGGTTGTGTGCTGACACAATGTGGCTCAGCCTGTGGATGTGGTGCAACTCTAGAAGATAGGTCTCACCAAACTTTGAAAGTAAGGGGAAAATTTTACTGGGAATTGAAAACTTTTTGTATCCAAATTTATTTAAACCTGGGGTCTAAAAGCTGTTCTGTATTGGATAGTGACTCACTCTTTTTAGTCGGAGGTATTAAGATGGATCTTTCTGGAAGCTTAACTTGTTCTTCTTCTCTTCCCTCTTCTAGGACTTTGAAGAATATCCTGAACACAGAACAAACTTTTTCTTGCTACTCCAGGCTGTAAATTCTCATTGCTTCCCAGCATTCCTGGCCATTCCACCTGCGCAGTTCAAACTTGTTCTGGATTCTATCATTTGGGCTTTCAAACATACAATGAGAAATGTTGCGGATACAGGTAAACGGAATTTTTAATTCTTAGACATGTAAACTGCTGCTTTTTTGCATCTTTAGTCAAACACAGCATTCTAGTCAAGCTATTCTGTATTTCATTAGCTGTACAAGTGCAGCATTTTTCTTTCTTGGGTTGACAGCCAGGTATACCTTAATGTGCTGAAATAGTCGGGTGCTGTTTCACTCCTGGAGGAGAACGTTGTTACAGTTTCTGCACGCTTTCTGTTCAGCTTGAGGGTTGCTTTTCTGAAATGGCTGAACTCATGCAAGAGCTCATTGCTGCTGAAGCTGGTTTTCTACCTCTGCTTTTGTTGTGCTGCCTGCAGTGTTTGACTTCTTGCCTCAGTAAGACAGTTTGTACTCAAACTGTACTCAAATGAGTGAAAAATCCAGCACAAAAGATGAATGCTTGGGGACTGAACACTCTGGGAGCCAGCGATAGCTAAGAGAAGGAAAGCACCTCCTAAAGAGTGAGAATTGTGCTTCTTTTGGACAACAGCAAGTTAAACTTAAGATCAAGTTTCCTTGAGCAGTTGTTTTTAGCAGCCTTCAGCAGTTAAAAAGCATTCCAGGATAGGAGTTAACCAAGAGAGGCTAGGAGAAACTACGTAGATGTTGTAAATCCTAGAAGCATCTCAGCTACTGGGTAAGCAAGATTGTTGTGAAGCCACCGAGGTGTAAGCCAATTGTTTATGTTTAGAAGGGGTCAAAGATATCTTTGAGTTGCCTTTCAGCTAGTTAAGGTAACTGTTCATGTATTTTCTCACCTTAAATTAGCAAGTACTTCTTCTCGTAGAGGGTTTCTCACTTCTGCCAGTACCAGTGAAGTGCGGTTGGTTCTTTGTGGTTACGCCCTCTAATAGTGAAAACCAAGTCAGTGCCGTGTATACGTGTGGCTACAGCCCTCTAGTGGCTGCCTGAGAAAATCACTACGTGCGTAATACTTCTCTTTTCAAGGCCTGTCAGAATTTCTTGGGATGTTTGTCTTGCTTTGGAAAGGCATAAAGATGCATGGAGCTTCTAGTATAGTTCATCTTCTCTCGTGTATTTTTTCAGGACTTCAGATACTTTATACCCTGCTACAAAACGTTGCACAAGAAGAGGCTGCTGCCCAGAGTTTCTATCAGACGTATTTCTGCGATATCCTTCAGCACATCTTCTCTGTCGTAACAGACACTTCACACACTGCTGGTAAGAATGTCTATACGTGAGCCAGAAGAAAACAAGCCTTTCAAACATCAAAATAATGTTACATATCGTGTTCTGAGTAATAACAGTGTGTGTATAACTTTGATCTGTTCAGGTTTGACAATGCATGCATCAATCCTTGCATACATGTTCAACTTAGTAGAAGAGGGAAAAATAAGTACTCCGTTAAACCCTGGCAATCCAGTGAACAACCAGATGTTTATTCAGGAGTATGTTGCTAATCTCCTCAAATCTGCGTTTCCTCATCTACAAGAGTAAGTGCGCCGTGGTCATTTTATATTTTTCAATGGGTTCTTATTTCTTGGAACGCTAACTGATGTATTTACTGTTAGTGCCCAGGTGAAGCTGTTTGTAACGGGACTCTTCAGTTTAAACCAGGATATTCCTGCCTTCAAGGAGCACCTAAGGGATTTCCTGGTCCAAATCAAGGTATGTTTGGCATGGTTTGTTTCAAGAACTGTAACAATTTAACAGGGTCATGTGGGAAAATAATTAAATGTCTAAAGTGGCCACAAACCAGATTTTGTTTCAGTTCTGCTTGGGACTGGGGCATGTTTTGAAAGGTGCCAGAGTTAGTACCCTGCTTTTATTTCTCCCAAAATGCTAGAATTCAGGATGGTTGTATGAAAATGTGTGTTAAAATTATTCTGAGAATGCAATAGGCAGATAGTTTAAAAAAAAAAAAAAAAAAAAAAGTAATGATCCTGCTTTAGTGATAATATGCTCAAAAAGCCAAGTTGCTACGTAGCATCCTACTGTGCAAGGCATGGTGAAAATCTTACAGTATTTTGCATTCTTTTATGTTAATTCTGAAGTATGGAAATCCAAACAAGAAATATTCTGACAGTGAATGCGAGGGGAAGACGTTTCCTACGTTGTTCTGGATTCTGGAAGCTTATTGCTCTTCCTGAGGAGTAATAATACAATAAACTAATGAATTTGTGTGAATTACACAGGAGTTTGCAGGTGAAGACACATCGGATTTGTTCTTGGAGGAGAGAGAGGCAGCCCTCCGGCAGGCTCAAGAGGAGAAGCATAAACTTCAGATGTCTGTACCTGGCATCCTTAATCCACATGAAATTCCTGAGGAGATGTGCGATTAAAAAATAATAAAACAAGTTCTGCAGTTTTCTTTCTGTACAGCCACTTTGTTGTGATAGAAGAAAACAGCACTTGGATATTTGTTGACCAAAATGATGCCAATTTGTAAATTAAAATGTCACCTAGTGGCCCTTTTTCTTATGTGTTTTTTGTATAAGAAATTTTCTGTGAAATATCCTTCCATTGTTTAAGCTTTTGTTTGGTCATCTTTATTTAGATTTGCATGAATTGAAAATTAATGCGTTTTCAAAGTAATTATTTCATGCCCATTTTTGTGGCTAAGGGGAGAATAGGCAAAACGTAACTTGTAAAAGACTATATTGCAAAATTATACAATTTCCTGTAAGAGTATCGATTTTTAATTTGGGATCATTTTCTTTCTAGCCTGCCCTGCAGTCTAGGAGAAAAGGTAATGAGTAAAACAGTTTTAATTAATTGTTAAGCAGAGGATTATAGTGCTGCGTTTTTTTGATCAGTTAGCAGCTTTTTGGACTTGAGTGGTAAGGCTAGGCTACATGTATTGCAAGTTGTATGGCAAGTTTGCAGCAAGATCATGTGCATATCATCCCATTGTAAAGCAACTTCTAAAGAGTATGGGAACACAGTACAGTTAGTTATTTTTACACAGTTCTTTTGTTTTTGTGTGTGTGCTGTCGCTTTGTCGACAACAGCTTTTTGTTTTCCTCAATGAGGAGTGTTGCTCATTTGTGAGCCTTCATTAACTCGAAGTGAAATGGTTAAAATATTTATCCTGTTAGAATAGGCTGCATCTTTTTAACAACTCATAAAATAAAAAAAAAGAAAACAACAAAAAAACCCTCTGGCTTTTGAGATGACTTATACTAATTTACATTGTTTACCATGCTGTAGTGCTTAAAGAACACTACTTAAAAGCAAAATAAACTTGGTTTACATTTATTTTTCTTTCTTCGGCTTATTCTTTTATCGGATGAAAATGCTGTGATCGTATTCAAGATTTGCATCCTGGAGGCATAGGAAAAAGTTCCTTGAGGTCTAGATTACTGTCGCTTCTGGCTTCCCTGATCTCAAGGGCTTTGGCTGTGCTGGAAAGCCTACGTGAAATAAGTTGGGTTCTATTTGGAAGTACGGTAGCTGGTCTGACTTACCTCCGGGACTAAAAATACTCCATAGTACGTTGCTAGGAAATGCCAGGAATAAGGTACTCTTGTTCTCTATGTATGGGCTCTTTGTAATTGATTCCAAAGAGTTATTGCACTGTATCTTGACTAAAAATTGATACTAGTACATATTAATGACACGTATAGACAAGATGTGCAGTTATTTTTCTACCTAAAGTTTTGTAGTTAAATGATTTTCGCAGATTTATGAAGTACAGATAAGAAAAGTGGTATGAACACTAAGATGGTGTACAGTCTTGGCTTCCCCGTGTTTGTAATGTCTTTCCTCTGTTTTCTAGCAGCTGACATTACTCTCCCACAGGTTGTTGTTTTTATTTTTCCTTTTATTTGGTCTCTAGTCTTAGGATTGTTACTGTGATGCAGAGTATAACCATTCATGCAGAGCTGTAAAAGTTAGGCAGTTGTGGAGGTGTTTTATGTAAGTTTGGATACCGTAGGTAATTTTGTGCTGTACGTTCATTTTGAAGTAGAAGTGCATGAGATAGCAGTGTTCACGTAGAATTTTGCTGTGACCAGAATGTTTCCAGTTTTAAGTACTGGTCCCATTCTGTTTGTGAACATCTCTCCGTTGTTCGACTCAGCTGGCCTTAAAAAACCAAAGCCACTACTGCTGGAATGTCATTTATCATCACAAATACTGTGACTGGAAGTGCTAAGCTGTAGAGAGAAGGTTCTTCAAACCCTTTAGGACTGGGACTTAGGATATAGCCTGCCAAAATTGTTAATTACTTTGCTAGATGCAAAATTCCATTTGTTTCTCAACCTCGTGCTTGAAGCTTCTTCATGTCTTTCTGTCCTGTTGAAGTGTAGCTTTCTGTTCTCATAAGGCAGTGTGTACCTTGAGAAGCAGCTTGACATAAAGCATTTGAAGTCCTGTTGAAGGACATACTTGGAATGGATGTTAAAATAGCTCGTGACCAGGCTGAGTCACGCCATTGTAGAGCTACAGATTATCAAAAGCTGTGGAGGCCAGGAAGAAAATCTGATTAAAATGGAAATTCCCCCAGTAGCATGACATCAGGAAGATCGTGTCCTGTGAGTCACAGAACGAGGTTAGTTCAGATGGGCAGTGGCATTGCCGGTGTGTTGAAAATAGTTCTGAATGAAAAATGCACCAGTGCTTCTGTGTACATCTTTCGTGTTCAGGATGGAAGCAAGTTGGTGAGGCTTATGGTCTGATGTGTACTGAGGAATTAAATCTGACCTACGCTTTCAAACATCTGGAATGTGTGAAAAAATGCAATTCAGAGAAGAGTTTTTTCCTTATTTTGATACCTTTTAGATGATTTAGTAGCAAAATGTCCATGTTCTCACTTCCCTTTCAAATCTTAAAAAAAAAAAAGCTGTGTTATCTTTGAAATTGGTGCCTTTTGCTGATCTCTGCAGATGCTATAAAAATTCAGCTTGTGCAGAGTTCTTGATACCATTAAGGATTTGGGGGGTAGCGTGTGTGCGTATTTCTAGCGCAGTTATCCTGAATGTGGAATAATAATCGCAATGTACGCCTAAGAAGGTTCCAGATACTACTTTGAATGCACCCTCTGGAAATGAAAATAAATGGATACAAAGCATGAACCCATCAAATAACTACAACTTGTAATTATATGTAAACCAATGTTTACTTTGTGCATATTTCTATACAGATTTTAAAAGAAAAGTTCTATGTACTCTAGGTACATTCATTACCAGAATTATTACAGGGTGTTTTCTGTGTTTACATGAATCGATTGCCTGTTAGCTGATGAAGACACCCCCGAGTACTTGTTTCAGGCTACCATGTGTTTGCTACTGTAACTGAAGCAGATTATTTTCCAAAGCATTTTAGGTTAGCTTTTTTTTCTAACTTGAATAATTTGGTGTGTGTTAATCTGATTGGTTAAGTGAACTATTTTCCAATAAAGTTAATATTTATGCAAAAAGCTTTAGAAATGTTCATCTCTCAAGGAAGCCTGAAGAGTTCCAGCAGCCTTTAGCTCTGGAAAGGCTATTATTAAACTTTGGCTGTGGATTTTTTGGGTGAGGAGCGGGGTGGAATTAGGAAAAGATGCTGCGGATAACGCAGCACCAAAATACAGAGGCTGACTGAAGTGAGGACCTTTTGCTTCAAGCTGCATTGTGCCTCAGGGATGCTCTGTCACTCTAGATAAATGGTTGTTATTGACCCAGGACTTCTGGGATACTATTTATTTGCTGGAATAGATGCCTAGATTTTTTTTTTCCCCTTTTTCTCTGGTTACTAGATATGCCTCTAAGTGGGACAGGGCAAAACTGAAATGTTAAGAGATTTGCTTTTAAAAACCATTTTGGTGCCAAAATGAGTAAAAGAATGTACCTCTCCTTCCTGCCCTTCACGAGTGCATCTCTGTACATAAATGATTTTGTGGGACCGAAGCTCTTTTGAGAGTTTCACATTTAGGAGATCCTTGCTTCATTGTCCAAAGCTGACTCTGGCAACATTCTCTTGGATAAAGGCTTGGCCATTCCAGTTGACAGAATCATTTTTCAGATGAACTTTCTTATGGATATCAGCTACAATGCACCTTAGTTACTTAAGGGACCTAAAAACACTCATCATTTCTTCAGTATGGGGGAAAAGATCCAGCTAGTACTTTAAAAAAAAAAAAAAGTGAAAATACAGTGGGTGCTTCTTTTCAGCAGTACAAACACTACGTAAGGAAATAATTCCAGATTGCTTTTTCCAAGCCTCACCAAAAAGCTGTAATACAATTTCTCTGTAATCATTATTGGCAGCGTTCAGAGAAAGATGGTACATTCTCAGAACTACAATGATTCCAAAAAGCAAGCTGACATTTCCCTGAGGAAAATACCTGAGATAACTGATGCTTCAGCTTAAACTTTGACACAAGGGCTGGATAAGAGAAGACCTTTTCTACTGCTATACCTGTTAGAAGAGAACCAAGATGAACAGCTGGGAGCTCATAACTAGCCTAGGACTGTGTAGCTTTCAATTTGTTCTTGCCATTCTCTGCTTTCATTATTCATGTGTCTGGGTAGGATTGTTTGGACTACCTGATGCAGCATGGCAGCATGCTGCAACAGTGTGGCTGCACTTCTCAAATCCATAGAGCCTCAGGATTACACATTTTTTTTAGCAGAGTGTAGCTGTTCAGACTGCCAGCAGTCTCCTCACGGTGACTTTATCTCATCCAATTAGAACTCAGAAATGAACCAAATGCTACAGCAGGCACACACACGCCTGCCCTGTGTGCTTGCTTTTGGTCTTCATGTTTCCCTGTGTTTGTTCACGCTGTATGTGGGAACAAGAAAACGGCGCTTAAAAAATAAAGGGATGCTTTCAGAGTTGGGAGAATAGATGAGAAATGACATAAAAGATCCAAGCGAGACGCTCATATTTATACTTTATTAAGTTAAAATGCACTTTTCCAAGTACCCCATCAAAATATGTAAAGGGCTTACATTTCAACGGTGAACACCTTTTAAAACTTGCTCTTCTGAAACATCATCACTTTTTTTATACCGAGAACAATTGACCAATTGAGGTTGGAAGGTGGGCAGGAGTTAAAAATTGTTTTCTGACAGATGTGACTACCTACCTGTGTGTGTTAACGCATACAACAGCACAGCTGGTTATTTTGACACATATGTTGATAACAAGACAGTAATGACCAATTTTCTCTTCTAGAATCTGGAGCATTAGATGTAGATAAAGCATTTTTTTTGCATCAACCTTCATAACAGATTTTATTAACTTCTCAAATCTTTGCAGTTAGCCTATGAACTCTGGCCCCAGAACTCTACCTGTGAGCAGTTTGTTTCTTAGGTTAGCTTCTTGCAACTGTGCAATCGTTGAAGCAAACTTCTACCAAGAAAGTCCTAAATGCATGCTTTACCAGTGAAGAGTCCAAAAGAGTTTCAAATGTAGGAGGAAGCTGTGGGTGCTCTTTAGTGACTGCTGAGATGGTTTGGTTGCTGATGGGACTTGTCACTCTCACAGAGAACAGGAGCTATCTGCTTACTTTTGAATCAAAAATATGATCAGGCATGTGACAACTTCCTTAGAGACTGAAATAAAGAAAATGGAGACTGAAACATACTGTGAGATTCTCCCAGAAAGGCTGGGTGCAATCCCCAGGCTATCTAAATGGAGGTTTGGAAATACAAGGTGCAAGAGGCTGAAGCATCTCAGGAAAAAAAACAGTAGCCACAACCAGCCTGACCACCTGAACCCCTAATCTGCACCAGGGTTTTTTCTTCTGCTGAATGGTTAACTCCATCTTTATCCTAAAAATCACCAAGACTAAGTTATTAGTTCAGTTTAGGGACACTTCATTCTGGAGAGAAAACATAATACGTATACACAGTTCCACAGACTCTTCATCCAGCACCAAGTTTGGTGTAGGGTTTTAACTTTGGCTCAGGTCTTGCATTTATCTTCAATTACTACTTCAGAACTGCACTGGCAGTTTACCAGAGGAAGTGTTTCCTGATTAAGAGCAGCATCACAGTCAGGGGAAGGAAAGAGAGCCTCCTAGGGATCAAACCACGATGCAGGGATGGCACGTGAGGAGAATAAAGGCCAAGAGAAAATAAGCAAAGGACAGATGAGAGGGCAGCTGATGATTACTGTCACCAACACTGCAGGCCACTTACAGCTCCCGTTGCCTTCCGTTTGGAAGCTAGCATTTAATTTTAAAACTGCCATTTCATCTTTATTTAAAAAAAAAAAATTGTGTGCAGTAAGAAGTATTTGGCAATGTTCCAGTCTGCACAGAAGTAGGAACAAGGTCACCCATGTTCCTGTCCTACACATGGAGCTTAGCACGTGACACCATGACTGGAAAAGCCCCTTTGTGGTGCTGACTCCGGTGTTTACGTGGCCGTGCCATCAGATCAAATTGCTGATTTGCCAGAAGAACAAACTGAAGATGTTGTGGCAGTTCATTTTGGACCTGAGATCAAACGGTTGGCAAGGGCTATAGAAGGAAGAGCATAAAGAGAAATACAAACTCAAATCAGATGATGCTGAGTATGGAACTGCATTTTCTATTAAAAATAGGATCCTTTTGCAAGCACAGACACGTCACTTAAGTTGTGCAGCCAGTGATTCCCTCCACGCTAGTAGGAAGACCTGTACAAAATGATGTTAAAGCTTAAGGAAGCAAAGAAGCACCGTTCCTTGGAGATACAGCATTTATATTAGCTTGGTGTGATGAAATTAAGTGCCTACTAAGCTGCTTTTTGTAGAAATCTGGCTTCCAATTTCAAAAGCTTCCATTCTGGCAGCGCTAAGAAGTGAACAGTATTGTAGCAGATGAAGGTGGATGCTGTCAGCATGTGGCACATGGCAAGGCTGCTCCTGAGAGCCACTGAGGAACAAGCCACTGAGGAACCCAAAGCAGCTATCTATTTTTTGCTCCCAATTTAGCCATTTTTATTTGCTTTACCGCCTACTAAGCCGTACTGCACCTGCACCTGTTACACGGCTTGTTGTCTCGGTCCCCTCTGGAGGCCGGGAAGCAGCGGTCACTCGGAGCTGCGTGTGACCCCCGGCGGGGCGGGACCAGCGGCCGAGCTGTGCGATGGGAGGTGTGTGAGGCACAGCATCCCACAGCAAAAACATACGCGTTTTTTTGCTACAAGAAAGCGCTGCTTGCCTGAAAACGCGTCCTGCGGAGGCGTGGGATGGCACTGAAAGCTTCACCGGCAGCTCTGCTCGGCAGGCTCGAACGGAGAGCTCCAGCGGGAGATCCCAGCGCTCCCACAGCGCCTTCTGGCGGCACCGCGGAGCCTCGCAGAGGCGGCGCCCACCCCTGGGCCGCGCCGTGAGGAGACGCGGCGCTCCCTGCGGGCGGGGCCCCGCCAGCCCCACACGAGGCTG
>WBMW01001628.1:74047-125444 GCA_013396635.1 Penelope pileata
CGCAGGTGCCCGCGGCAGGGCCGGGCCGGGCCGTGCCCCCGCTCCGCATAGGCCGCGCGTCCCGCCGAGCCCGCTGCCGGCTGCGCGGCGGGCGGGGCGCCGTCCCCTCCCGGAGGGCCGTCTGTGCGCCGCTGCGCGAACAAAGGCCAAAAGCACGGCTTCCCCGGGCTCCCGGGCACGTCGTGAACTTCGCGTTGGAGTTTGTGATCAGCGGGAAGTTGGGCTCGCCGGCATCCCCGCCGTGAAGGCTTTGCTGGCTGCACAGCGCGGGCAGGAGCAGAGCAGCCTCCCATCCATCGAAACGCAGAGCGCTTCCTGGAGCTGGAGAGCTCTCCTTCGTTCTGTCTTTTTTTCCTTAAAATCCCTCTCGTGAGGCCTATCAGCATGCAGTATCTTTGCTGATGTATCGGGGGGTGCTGCAGGAGGTGGATGTTGGCTGCTTCCTTGCTGGGGGAATGGGATGTTTGGTGGCACCTGAAAGGCAAAAACATGTGTGCAGAACTGACTTCCAGGAGAGCCCGGAGGTAGGGGTAAATCCGATGGAGAGGTTAGCACCAGCGAATTGTCAGCATTGTTTGCTGAGCCTGTAGTTCTCATACCTTGTTCTGGACAGTTGTTGTGATGTTTGCTCAGTTTAACATCAGTCTCTCACCTTTCTCAATGGCA
Source organism: Penelope pileata (assembly GCA_013396635.1). NCBI lineage: Eukaryota > Metazoa > Chordata > Aves > Galliformes > Cracidae > Penelope > Penelope pileata. The sequence goes on from WBMW01001628.1 coordinate 74,714, forward strand.
GAGGTGGGAAGCACACGGATATTAGGGATGGAGCGCTTGTTTCGGCCGTGGGTGCGCAACAGGGCCGTGCTACCCTTGGTGCACTGGTGACAGCTTCATTGGAAGATCACCACTGGGTTTCAATGGGCTGATCCACGACTGTTGTTGAAATGCCATTGAGATTGATGTGATCAAACAGAGGGGAAAAAAGCAACGTGGAGCTTGAAATGTCAAGAAATCTCTGAGTTTCCAGGATGAGCTTGTTTCTAGAACTGTTTCACGGTGCTTGGGATGTAGGTACTTCCTTACATATGAAGTAGTGTCTTAAATCGCTTTAACAGTGGGGTTGTGAGGTGTGGGGTATGGATAATTTCATGGCTCTGTGTGATGTAAGATAAAAACTTGCTATTTTTGAAAAGGAAACGTGGCTTTTGTTGTTAAATTTTTGGGAGCAGTTGCTGGTGTTGTGCGATGAGTTTCCAAACACGCTGGTCAATGACAACGATGTTTGGGCTTCCAGCTGGAGAAACAAGGATCCTTCATGTGAAGGTGAATGTTTCGTGCATGTGTTGGGATGCTGAGAGGCGTGGTGCTGCGCCGGGTGAGCCAGCCACGCTCTCGCTGTATGAGAAGTTACAAGGGAGATGCGCTTGGGTTTCTCTTACAACTTCAAGTTCTGTTCTGTGCGTTTCTTCAGTTGTGTTTAATCTTAAAGGACAAAAATAATGCCAAGCCTTGGTTTTTCAAACGCTGCAGCAAAACTGAAAAGTGGTAGGTAAGAACGAGGCCGTGCCCAAAATGTGTGAGCCAGAGGCTGCCAGCTGTTTCCATCTCTGCCTCCCGAGCGTTTGGGATTCCCTCTTCACCAAAACCACTGAAACAGTGCTTTGAGAGAGGTCCAGGAAACGTCATCTAGTTTGTTTTAGGAATTTCTTGGTAAACTAAACATTGTTGCAGAGAACACACGCTGCCCTTCATCTTCCTTTATCCTAATGTTTACCAAATAACCATTTGCTGTCAGTTCTGAGTCGCTTAGGAAGTGAGTTGACTGACATCTCTGAATGTGTTCTGTAGAAAGAGCTCCAGTCCTCTTCAGAAGAGTCACCAGAGCATGGAGGACAGAAGGATGGAACTTTGTGATCCTGCAAACAGCTGGGCATATTTTTATTATTATTATTAATTATCTCTCTGAGCTGTTGCAGTGTGGATTCACCCCAGGAAGCAGCGTGAAATGCTGGAGCTTCTGTCTCTCGGTGGCCTTTGGGCAGGCCCAGGGTTGTGTCTTGCAGGAGCTCACTGCAGATTCGAGGTCCTTAGGCCTGGTTTGGTCACACATAGTTGGTGAGGCTGCTTCTGGGGCATTTGTAAGTGCCAGGCGAGTTCCTGTGGAATTGGAAGACCAGTTTAAAAAGGTGGCTTGTTTCTGGTTTTTGTTTTTGTTTTTTGACCAAAGGTATGGGTGTATATGTATTTAACACAGTTCCATTACTTACACACAACAAGCAGGTGGTGTTTCATGAAGAAAAGCAGCAGCGTCGCTTTTTCTTGCAGCATCCCTGCACTGCCAGCATTTGATCACAATAGGAACGCCAGTGAGCTCGCTGATCTGGAGGTGATCTCCTCAGAATTGGTACAAGTTTCATGGTACGATTTGATCCAGGAGCTCAAAAGACAAAAAGCTCTGTGAAATGCCCAGGCCTTAAAGCAGTGCTTGCATTGCAGGATGCTCTGTTGTTCACTTCCTGTAAACAGTTTAATTTCTTGCTGGGCACTCTGGGTACGTTAGCATCACTTATGTTTTCCCAGGGCAGGCTTCAATAGAAGTCTGTGTAAAGGTTAGTCCCATTTCTGAATTAATCTTTCTCAACACGAACATTTTATGTAGCCTTACATTTAAACCAAACAGACAAACAAAAAAGAACCCCTACTCTGTAAGACAAGGGCACTTACAAAAAGCATAAGAACAGATTCTCATGGTGTAATTATAGGGGCTGATTTAAATGTACTTGCTTTCTACAGGAAAAACATGTAGAGGACATTGTATGCTTTATGTTAATACATGCTGTATCCTAGAGTGAACTCTGATAGCAACACGCCGTGCATTCCTTGGTTTCTTTGGATGCCAGTTTTTGTCAGTCTAGCAGGGATTATATTGAGTTTCATTTGTTCTTCAGTAATATTTACATTGCTGTGCTGTCCAGAGGCCCTCACCAGGATAGCACTGTTTTGCTAGGCACTGTGCAGATGTTCAGACAGTCTTACCCCTAATTTAACTCAGAAAATTTTTAAAAAAGTAACATAATGCTGTATTTTTCTGCCTCCAGTCTCATACCCCTGAGTTTTGCAGGCCGCTGTGTCCCACCTGAGACCACAGTGATGGTTTCCAGGTATCTGCAGAGCCACGCGATTGCTGCCTGCTTGCACAGTCTTCATGTAAGAATGCAGAGTCCGTGGTGCTCCGTAAGCTGCTGCCATGTGCCCTGGATGGCCTCTTCATAGCCCAAAGTGGGAATGATCCGTTCTGCTGGTTCGGAGTCGGCTCTGAGAGTCACAGAGAGCCTGCCCGGCCCGGTTGCCTGGGAGGCTTCCCCATGGGGCCGCCGTTGGTTGGTGGATGTTGGTGGAGAGCTCCACAGATGGTTTTGGTTTACGCTTGTTTTGTTCTTTTTGTTTGCTTTAGTTTCTATAAAAGTTAAAAACAAAAAAAAAAAAATGAAGCCACCAGACTTGGAAAAGGAGGTTTTGGCGTACGGCAGCCGTCATGACTGAGGTAGCAGTGGCAGGCCCGGGTTATTCACGGCTTCTGGAAACTGAGGTTGTTCACTCCCAGCATCCTGCCTCAGCGATTGCCTCTTTAGCAGGTTTTTTTTTGTCTAGCAGCTCTGAAGCCTTATAAAATCAGTTCACATTGATTAGCAGAGATGTCTGGACGCTATTCTGTTGCACAAGCTTCCAGGCCATATTTCTCATTACGTGCTCCTAATCGCTTTTTAAATCATAAATAACAACAGGGCTTCCTCAGGCACGAGAGGTGGATGTAGGCTAACAGTTTTCTGTCCATCAGCCCTGTCAGCTGGCCTGCAGTGCTTACTCCAACATGAGCAGGTTGTGGTACCGGAGCGTTTTGTTGCTGTTTGTACAGCTTCAGGGTCGCCCTTCGTTGGGATGCTGGAGATGCTTGGCTTGACTTCTTGCCATGTAGTCCTGGCATGGAGGAAGTAGGAAGGTTGAGCAAAAGTGTTTACCTTGAGTTGGAAAAGAAATGGAGTATTCACAGCAGTGCGTTGTTCGGTTCGGTCTGTGGCATCTGGAGAGGATGAATATTTAATGTGGTAAATACGGTGGTATTTTGGCTGTTGGTGTATTTCATAGTAGCAGTACTGCAAGCATTGTGCAATTAGCATCGCTCGGTCTACAGGAGTTGCCCGTACAGTGGTTGCCTGTGAGCTTTAGTATTGCTTATTTGACTACCTGTAGGTTTCTGTGTGGATCTAGAGTTTCCTTTGGCAGTTTGACTGTTCCTCCTGTGCAAGAGTTTAAGACAGTTGTCTCTGTTCCATGGCACTTTATTTTTTTTGTTTGTTTTCATGGCGTTTTTCTGTTCAGAACCTTTGCATAGGGACTCTCTGGAGGAGTGGAGTGTAACTTTATTACACTAACCTAAATCTTTGCTTTCCCATGTTGAAGAACATAAGCTTTTCTTAAAATAAAAATCCAAAAGAAGCTTTTTTTAAAAGAAAATTCAGATTTGGTGGCTTTGATGTTTGCTTGTCGTAGACACGCTTTAAGGGATGAGCAGCCAGACTTAAAGGAAAATGAAAATAACTTTTTCTTCATAGCAGTATTTCCCAAAGCGTAGAGACCGTGGGCTGTAGTGAAGTGCTGCTCCTCATGAATCAGAGCAACCAGAGGGAAAAAATGAGAGGAGGAACTGATATTCCAATTGTGAACATTCTAAAGCAAAAGGGAAGGTGACACTAAGATAAGGCACTCCTAACTCGTTGGTTGTAATTGCGAGGCAATCCAAAGACAAACTCTGACTTCCCCAGCTGGAAGGCTGCTGTTCTCAGCAAGATGCTTCAGCTTTTGTTCCGTGCGGTGATTTTGGTTCGTGTTAGTTGATGAGGTTAAAAACGATTTTGTCCTGAAACTTTTCCCACTCAGGCTGCTGAGGACTGGCTCTCTCATTGCTCGAGCCGCTGGATTGCCGCTGCTGAAGATTGGTTGTGTGCATCCCATTCTGCTGAGGTTTGGTGAGAGTTACGGACCGCTGTGTTTGCAAAGATTTTTCTCTTTGTGCATGGTGAAATCTTAGGTTGGGTAAGCATTTGTTACGGTAGGCTTAAAGGTGAGGTGAGCTCTAGGTACTAACTTCCTTACTTTTGTCACCACGTGTGATATTAGGGAAATTGCTTGGCTTGGTTCAGGTGGAGGTTCTCAGATGTTATACTGTAAATGCTCTCTGCCTCCCTGGTGGGGGCACACACGAATTTTAGGGTTATTCCTGCTTAGTTATGTAAGTAACCTCAACAAATTCAAGAAAGAAAGAAAAACATCTTGACCTTTCTTTAGCAGGAATAGTGTAGAACTTGAAGTCATCTTATTCCCTGCGTGGGAAAACTTTTTTTCATGCCTTTTGGTTCTCTAAGGCTTTTCCTCTGCAAGGATAGCTTTCAAGGTGCAGAAGTCCCAAGTTATTCCTGAGACGTGCCCGAGGTGTTGTGCTACAGCAGTTCGGGCTGTTGCCAGTTCTGTTCCTTGGAGGCTGCCCGGTGTAATCGATGGTTGGTGGGGGGCCGTGGGGCTGTGCTGGGCTGGAGGGCAGCACTTCAGAGAGCAGATGCTGGCTCCACACTTCCCTGCCTGGTGCCAAGGGGTTGCCTTGGCTTTTGGGGGGCCAGAGGCTTCCTCTTGCACAGAGGGACTTGTGTGGCCTTATGGGATTGGGAGACTCTTTTAATTTGTAGCATTCCTTGTTGCTTGGTTTTCTTCTGCATTAAACTGTAAGATACATCTCTGCATTGCTAATGCAAATTTTTAACTTTGTGACTTTTAATTCCTTGCTACTTTGATTTCTCCATCAACTGCAGATTGCTTCTGTCTTCCTGCATTCAGGTAGCACTGAGCGAGAGCAGCGGGGCTGGCTTGGTGGAGTCCTGTTCTGCAGACGGGTGCTGAGCAGCCTGCACTGTGGCACGTTAGAAGTTGGAAGGGGAAAGCAGTGCTTACTCAGTCCCCCTTAGTTCTTGTATTTTCTACTTTATTTAGTTTCATTTGAATACTTGATGGCTTTTGTACTCTACCCTGTGCCTCATCTTTTTTGCAACCCTTCCATTAGCTGTCATTCCAAGTTGTTATCTTCCTGTGCTCATGATTTTTCCATTTCTCAGTTCCATTCTGCTTGTTTGTATGCTCTTTCTGCTCTTCTCTGTCCCCCGCCTTACTTTATTCTTCACTGTTGCTGGATGGGTAGTTTTGTGCCTTCATATTACTACAATGTTTTCTGTAACAGGCTTCCATAACAGACTTTTTGTTCTTTCCTTTTTCTCTTGACTACTTTTCAGGTCTAATTCAGAAAACACGAGATGTATCAGTCAGAAGTTGCCTGTGGATGATGGTAGTGCTCCCTTGGTGTCTTGGTGCTTCCAGCAAGTCCTGTTGTGTCTCCCACTGTGCAGAGGAGAGTTTGCTAGTGAGGGAGACAAAGATTCTCCACCTGCATAATGTGCTTAGATTTAAAAAAACAAAAACGACAACAACAAAAACCATTAAGACAAAAAAAAGTTTGTTTTGTTACGTAGTTCTGGACGTGAACATACAAATGTCAGGATCTCTGCTTTTCTTAACGCTTGATTGAAACACCCAGCTTACTTGTGGTTTTACAAAGGTTTACTTTTGGAATTTTCCAGACCTGACGTGTTTGGTAAAAGTTGAACTTCTTGAAGAAATTTGGTGCAAATGCATTACTGCTATTTTTGGATAATGTAGGGGGAAAGAGTTACCCTGTTTGTCTACGTGGCCTTCTATGCATGCACATGGAACCCCACTGGGAGTTCCAGTGCTGGAGCAACTGGTTGAAGCTCACACTTGGCAGGGGTTGTTGTGGAAGAAGGGCCTTTGAGTGCTGATCTTTATTTAGCAAATTTATAGAAGATCTATAAACAACTTTGGAAGCACAAGGCGATGGAGGTGCCATTTCTAGGTCTGCATCCACACAGCAGCTTGATTCCCATCTAGGAAGTGAGTGGCAAAGCTTTTGTTGTTGTTTTTCTCTTTTACCATACTCTGTTGGAGCAGCCTCCAATTCACTGAGCAGTTCTGTGAGCTGACTTCCGCTTGAAAGTTTTTACTCTGTGTAGTTGTATACAGAAACAGGGAAAACAGGGAAACACTGAAGTGAGGCAGAGCATTGTGGTCTTAAATATGCTAGCCAAAAGGTCAGCCATGTTAAGTATTGCACAGATTCTTTACAGCTGAGAATGTGCTCCTTCCATCCCCGCTGTGCTAACGAGCAGGCGAGGGTGATTTCTTACAGGTGCTTCTTGGCAGGTTCATGGAGAGCAACTGGAGCACTGGAGGTTTCTGCAAGCCTTGAAGAAGCATTTTTGTCAAACTCTGGAAGCGCATCACTTCTAATTTCTCATTTTATCTAGAACCAGTCCTTGAAGTATTTCTCTATGCTTGCAAGAGTGGAAGTTCTACTTGTTAAGCTGCAAGAGGATATTCTTGAGAAGGCAGTCTAGGAGCTGCCTAAGTGTACCCCCTGTGCAGAGCATTTACTGTCTTGGTCTCTCTGCTTTGCTTCCCAGCCCATTTGGGGGAAATTTGATAATTTTTCGTGAGAGCTTAATTCCATTTTCAGGGAGCAGCCAGTTGTCTGTTTACTAATCTGTGACACATAGCTATTAAATTGTTCTGAATCGAAGGTAGGACACAAGCATCTTTATGTTTACCAGTACTAAAACAATTTGTATTTAAGTGGAGGGTCTGGGAAACCTGGGCTGAAAAACTGGCCTTTTCCAGAGTTGTCTTCCACTGGTAGTCCCTTCTTTTTACAAATCTAGTGATCAGTTTTTGTTCTGAATTCTCTGGGTATCAACAAAACTGACAGCACTTTCATGTCTACGCTCTTTCCTGCTTGGAGGGAGCTGCCTTTCAGGTTGTGTTCAGCCACAGATACAGCTGTTGACCTGTTTGCACTTCTGATACTTGACTTGCAAAGTATTTGTTTATACAAAGCGGATACCTGTGAGCATGGTTTGTGGGGGGGAGGAGGGAGTGCTTGTAATGAAACTTAGTGCAGCACTGGAGATGCTCGTGTCAACCACAGACCGTAGGCATTGCCTTTAGCAGTCTGTTGTTTCTTTTAGGTTACTGATTTGAAGGGAAAAAAAAGCTCAGGAGCAGTCATTTGATGATTTTGTCATCAATTTGCTGGTAATCTGTTACTTCCTGTTGGCTGAGATGATTGCAGTCGTGGGCTCTGGCCTTTTTCTCTTCTTGTAGGGCAAAAGCTGTTGTTGTTTTCTGTAACTGATGCAGAGCGTGCCAAGTGGTACAGCTGAACTAATCTGCAAGATTCCCTCTTGAAAATAGAATGCTTCCCAGAGCACTTCCTTTAATTTTTGCGTTCCTTGCTACTTTTAATTAAGACTAAGAGAAAACCTCTTTAGCTTTTGGAACCTTGTTCATACAATTATATTTCTGTTCTAATTACAAAACGGTTTGATAAACTTAGAGTTCTATGTTTTCACCTTCAAGTAGTATTTTAAAAAGTTTCAGAGCTGGAATACAGGGAGAAATCATTCAAAACTAGTCATTCAGGCTGTGTATGTTCTAAGTTTATGCTATTAAAAAGAAAGAGTGACAGTAAGGGTTTCCATTTTAGATGGAAGGTGAGAAGCCCTTCACAGAGCAGTCATGACAGCACTGGCACTGTCAGCCTCGCTTTGAAGCTTATGCTGGATGAGTAGGGATATGCTGGGAAAGTCTGGTTTCATGCAGTAGTGTCCAATCCTGAATTGATTCCTTAGGAAACTTGGTAGTGGTCGTGCTCAGATATACGTGATGAGCAATGCACATTTAGGTGATGTCAAGCCGACTTGATCCTATGGGAGTACAACTTAAACTGAGCTGGATTTTTTTTCCTATTAAAAGATACAACAACTTTAAGATGAAGATGCACTCTTCCCAGAATCTTAACATCTTATCTTGGAATCATAGACAGTTTATGAAACTGAGTTAAAACAGGACTCCGAAATCAGACGTTGCTGTTATGAAATTGATTTTTATTCAGGTAAAAATCTTGCTTTTCCCTGGAGACGCAGGTGCGCAGCATCTGTGCGGATGGGAACCCCGAGATGGTGGAAGCATCAGGAAGCACAGTGCAAACCCACCGCAGATCTCTTCCCAGCCACCTTGCATCTGGCACGGCTGTCACTGAACCTGAGCTAGCGGACCCTTCTGGAGCGAGGCCTGCCCGTGCTGTGCCACCAGGATTCTGCTCCATGGAAATGCAGCCGCTCGGACGTCGCGCTGGGTTTGAGCAGTTTTGTGGTGCCGGGGTTCTCCCGCCGCTGGTGTCTCCAGCATGATCTGCCCTTCCTGCTCCTACCTAGTCCAGGTGGTATTTCTGTTGTGAGACGGAATCGCGTGGGTTTGGTTCCTGAGCGCTGAGTGCAGCCAGCTCTGGGAGCCGTGTGGGTTCCCTGCAGCGTGATGCCTTCAGACTTGCTGTGTCTGAGAGCTGCAGAGCTGCTCTGGGCCTGAGCTGGCTGAAGCAGCATGGCTGTGGTTTGTGTTTCAGGTGGGGTACCTGAGTGTATCCAGGGGATCATTCATCTGAGCAGTTCTGGGTAGAGCCAGCTCTGGTGTCCTGGGTAAATGCTGCACTGTTAATGGGGATAGGAGTACATTTAGAACAACTTTGTGTGGGGCTGTCCTCCTCAGGAGCAGTTGCTGAGGCACGCTTTCTTCAGGAGAATAAAGTTTGTATGGTGATGGTTGTTGGTTGAAGAAGTCTCTGAAGTCTATTTCAAAGGGGCACTTTGACCCAGGGCAGCTGTGATGTAGCACATCAGGATGGCAGCTCTTTGGAAAGATGAGAATTCTTAAATGTCCTACCTCTTCCAGTGTCAGCTTCTGCTGTACCGTGACCACTTGATTGTGTTTTGTTTTTCTAAGGAAGTGAGACCTAAAAGATTTGGTAATTCCCATCTTTAAGCTGTTGTGTTGTCTCTGGTATCTGCTTTGTAATCTCTGTACACTTTGTAATTACAAGTTTTCGGGAAAGACAGAAGTTTCCCAAGTTGGAACAGTTATAAGGAATTTGGAGTTAGAAGGATGGGGTGGAAGTGTGTACAGCTGTTGTTGTGCTGTGGGGATATGGTGAGGGGGGGCACTGACAGCTCAGCATCGGGAACGTGTCGTAGAGATGCTCAGAAGTACCTTAACCATATGATTATGTAATTTTATTACTGCGGTATTTTAAGTGATCTGGCTTTTCACCCATGAACCTGCTGCCTGACCAGCATTCCTAGCCCTGAAGAACTACCTAGCTTTTCTTTTTTAAGAGGACAGTGTATTCTGCATAGCGTCCCAGCGCTTTCTGGTTCTGTGTACCCAGTCAGTATCCTGGGGAATTTTTATTTTATGGAGACTGGGAAGTAGGAAGAATAATTTTTTTCTTCACTGGAAAGTAATAGGGAAGCTTGGACAGTTCAACTATTGCCACTGAACTTCAAGTTGATGTTGTCCTCATCAGTGATGGCATTGTAAAGATGTAGAACTCTGGTGACTAAATCTAAGGCAACCATGAATCTTTTTTAATAGATAAAGGAGGAATTCCAGAAGATGAAGGAAAAAGAGAGTGGAAGAGGCTAGGCTCTGTGGCTGTCATCATATTTACTATTGATCATAACCAAAACCCCCTAGAAATAAGGGAAAGCATCCCAGCACATGTGTGCACGTAGAAATACTTGCTGTTTCACTTTGAGCAGTGGTAATTCTGCACAGGGCTATGTGTGAATTTCCCTTAAGATTAGTGTTATTATGCCTGAAATTTTGTTCTGCGTGGCTCTTGTTTCTTCTGTATTTTTCTGAGAATCATCTCCATTTTGAAAGAGATCTATTCTTTCCCAAGAGAATCTGATATTAGGAGAGACGTGGGAGAGGAGGGGGAAGGGAGCATGCTCCGAGTGCTACCAGAACTTGCCCCCGTTCTGGATATGTAGGAATTGCCATTTTATTGATCCAGGTGTTTTCTGTTTACTTCCTACTGTTTTATTTTGTTTCTGAAAGTAGAGGGAAGAGGCTTTTTAAGGAGATCGTTTTTACTTGCCATTTGATTTCGCAGTTAGTGTGATGAGTGACCTTTGGATATAAGATATTCCTCCTGAGTCCAGCTTGATGGTTGTCCTTGAGGTCTCGTTACAGTCTGCTCCTCTAGCTCCAAAGTTCTTGCTAAAAATGCACTTACGAGCCGAGGTTCGTTTGTTCACAATTGAAATTATATTGTCCCCTTTCAGCTGATTGGTATTTTTCTCATCTTCTGCCACTCTCTGGTTCTAGCAGCTTTATTAACAGACTTTTTCTTAATTTGAGGGATTGTGTTCTTTCTGAGACGGTAAAATTCCTTTGATGGGTCAGCCTCTTGTTGGAGATGAGGTATATCTCTCAAGTTTTCATTTAAGGCTGACTAAGTAACAGGGGAAATAACCGCAAGGAAATTCTTTTTTTTTTCTGAAATGCACTGCGTTTTCACTTGGACCATCACTGCTTTGGCCTCTTGCAAGCTACTTGAATAAACCGTTACGTTATGTCTGATTTGTAAAAATGAAACACCTGAAAACTTGCACCTTAGCAGATGATTTAGGGGAACAACACAAAGCTCAGCCCTTTCTTTGTGTGGTGTTACTGTGGCAAAAAGTTCTCCAAAACATCTTGCTGTAAAGAGGCAGTGAGATGGGACGTTGCTGCTACGTGAAAAGAGCCCGTTTCCTACATTGTGTTCGCAGAGCATTTGGCTGGGATTTCCCCATACTAACCACATACTAGTCTGTTCTGGAGCACCTCCCCTACGAGGACAGGCTGAGAGAGTTGGGACTCTTCAGCCTGGAGAAGAGAAGGCTGCGGGGGGACCTGATAGCAGCCTTCCAGGACCTGAAGGGGCCTACAGGAAAGCTGGGGAGGGGCTTTTTACAAGGACAGGTAGTGACAGGACAGAGAGTAATGGTTATAAACTGGAAGAGGGTAGATTTAGACTAGATCTGAGGAGGAAATTCTTCCCTGTGAGGGTGGTGAGACACTGGAACAGGTTGCCCAGAGAAGCTGTGGATGCCCCCTCCCTGGCAGTGTTCAAGGCCAGGCTGGATGGGGCTCTGAGCAACCTGGTCTGGTGGGAGGTGTCCTTGCCCATGGCAGGGGGGTTGGAACAAGATGATCTCTAAGGTCCCTTCCAACCTGAACCATTCTATGATTCTGTGATTCTTCTTTCCTCTGGTTGGTTTTGTCTTGGGTGGATCTGATTAAGACCTTTGGAGTTCTGCTTCTTTCTGTGCTCCTTTCGTAACGGTATCCTCAGTTTCTTTGCCTGTCGCTCTGGGTGAAGCCTGGCGGTTTGGCCCATCACACAGCATTTCCCACTGCTCGTTTCTTCCAGGCTGCAGGGGTTGGTTGCTGAAGGCAGATGATGAGTGCACTCGGCTTGCTTTAGCAGCACGCAAGCATGCCCCAGTGTGTGAGCATCCAACCTCTTGGCTTGCCTGGGCCCCACTGAGTGAAGAGGAATCATCTTGGGCTGCATATAGAATTTATAATATAGTTAATGTATATAACAAAACTTTTTTTAATATTTTTTTTTATTAAAACACAATAAAAAGGCAACAAAAACATGGAACTAGTTGGATCTTCGGTCTTGTTTTTGTGAAACTAATGCACCCATCTGATTCAATGGAGGTGGCTGCAGCTCTCAGTGAGTTCTCAAGTTGTTTGTAAGAGATGGTTGGTGACATTTTGCTCTTCCCATGCTTCATGCTTGCAAAGAGTTGATCACAAATGTGCGTACTGCCAAAAAGCGATGGCGTGAGCAAGGTGTGGTTGTGAAGGAGGGATGTGTTTCTGTGGTGAGATGGGGCTTGTAGCAGTCCGGCAGAGAGACACGGCCACATTTTTCTTTGAATTGAATGTCTGGTTGCAACTCTGTCCATTCCATTTGAAAACTTGCAGGTAACGTGTTTCTGTCAACTGAAAACAGAGTCACAAATATACCAAAAAATTGACGATTTTTTGGGCAATCTCGAAACCTATTCTCAAATCCTTTTATCAGAACAGAAAGCAGGGCTGCATGGTTTTCCCTGTTCACAGGGCTGTGTGTAGCCAGTGGATCCCAATGCCCACAATTATTTGCCATAACTTGAGTTAGCGCTGCGCTGTGCCCTCCCCGTGTCCGGCTGTGGGTTTTGGAAATGTTCCCTGTGGCTGTCAGTGCTGGGTCTCAAACACTGCCCATGGGGGAGATGGGGAGACAGCAGCTGAAGGAGGATGTGAGGCATGCGGGATGCTTGAATACGGGAGAGAATAGAAGGATGTGCTTTATTTAGAAGTGCAGGAGTCTGTTTTTAAGTACTGGCCCCTTCCAGGTGGAAGAAAACCAGTTTGAAAAGTGAGAGGGAGATCAGCACCTGGAAGCGAAGCCACACGCAGTAAGGGAGTCCTTACAGAGCTGACTGAAATGAGGAACTGCATGGGAATGATGGGAGCATAAACCCAACTGTGTTGAAAAATGTCATTTCTGCTACGGGGAGAAGAGCTTCAGTGAAGGCCCAGCAGAAGCCCTGCTATTCCCATCATTTCTAGACAGCATGTGGCAGCTGCTGCTCTAAAGAGGGACCAATTGGCTTAAACTTCAGCATCTGCTTCTTAAAAGAATAGAAAGTTGAGAGTGTTGTGAAGTGAAAAGGCTGCTCTGGGAGTGAGGTGTTACTGAGCTGCTTGTTAGTGTGTGTTTTTGAGTAGGGAGATGTGGGGAAGAGGCAAATTTTATACATGTAGGGATGTATGCATAAGACCATCCAAGTTAGAAACGTGTTCGCTGCTACTGAGTTATTGGCAGCAGTTTTTGTTTCAAAAGTTAATGAAAACTTAATGCAAAAAGTTACCAACTTTCAGAAAACTAAAGTTATATGAACTTTTTATGCTTGGTAAGGTGGTGCTGAGTTTTTTTGTTTCTTTGATTCCGTTGTAAGATCCCCGTAGCCAGAGGTTGGTCTTGTTGTGGTAAGATTGACCCAGATTGTTTGGCCGAGCTGCTGATTTCCTTGGTGCTGTGCTTTGGCCTTAGAGTCAAGTGTCTTTTTGTGGAGTTGAAAATAAAACAGAGCATCAGGTCGTACCCATCTGTCAGTCCACCTGTCAGTTCTGTGAGATGTGAACTGCTGCTGCGGTTTGGCTTGTTAGAGTGCATCGGTGTTTTCTGAGGTGGAAGTGGCACACTTGATGATACCTCACGGACAGTTTTTGGGTTAGAATTTGGTATGCAACTCTTCTAGTATCTGGCTCTGATAAATGTGAGGACTCTTCGTTTTGCCAACTGGGGATTCCTTGTGGTTGGATATCGATATAGGCATGTCTAGATTTGAAAGTAATCGTCGACTTCAATGTGAATGACTTCCGTGTATGTAAATAACTTCCATGTAGTTTGCACATCTGTTCTTATCTTGATAGCTTCTTTTTTCCAGTCCTTATCTGATCAGGAGAAGGAAGCTCAGGTCTCATATTCTTCTCAAAATGTATACTTTTAAAATCTGGAGGGGGAGGAAGAAAGGAAACAAAAGCTGGCCAATGAGTGAAGTTGCTGAAGATTCACATTTGAACATGCACATCCCTCAGGAGTTCCCTGTGGGGTTTGTGAAGAGTCCTGCATGCTCAGCTGTCCTGTAAATTCAGCTTTATTATATTTTATTCTTACGTAGATTTTCAAATCTTCCTCCAAGCATCCAGTTCTGAAACACTTGTCTGTCCCTTCCAGCTAAGGAATGAGATTCTTAATCAAAAGCATGTGTATAAGGAGCAGGAAATCTTTGTTTCTGCAGCACAGCCCAGTGGAATTAGAAATTATAGTAACTAGGAGCATCTTGTGTGATGTGTAAGTGTAATTTTCTGCGCTTGGAGAGCTTCCCATTAATCAGTTTGAATATGGAGTACTGGATTAGAAGAAAAGGTTGTTCTCAATGACTAATTTTAACAGCAGTATCCACTATTGCTTTGCAATTTCTGTTTTAAAATTAGTTGCATTGAAACCTTATCTCTGATTGCTGAAAGGAGGCAGTTTTGGTTGAGGACTTCAGTTTCTAATATGAAAAGATAATTTCTTTGGATGTTACACATTCTCACGCTGAAAAACCTTTGACATAAAGTTCCTGTAGCTTGATGACCGGTGTTTATTATTACAAAGTGTATTTTTTAATTCTTGAAGCTATGCTTTGGATTAGACTCAAATAGCAAAGATAGTCTGTAATTAGAGTGTAGCAGTTACCTGGGTTTTTTTGCCACTAATACATTTGTTTGGTTTTTTTCCTTCAGTATCTGACATTGAAGGTGCTGATGGGTTGCAGCTCAGAAAGGAACATGCGCTCAAGATATTTGCCTACATCAATTCCTGGACACAAAGGTATCTTTTTTGTTTTTTTCTTGTTTGAATGAGTTTGAGTATTGGTGATACTGGATCTCATAAAATACATACTGTACAGTGAATTAAAGCACTCGTTTAGTAGTGAATCCTGAAAATCTATTTTCAAACAGGTGAAGACATTCCACTTGTGTGATATTAAAAGGCTTCTTCTTTCTGCTTAGCACCAGAAGTTTTAGATGCTTCCATCACTGTACCTGTAGGGAATACTGAACATTAACTTCACCTAACTGACTGGAGGAAAAGAGAAAAAAAAAAAAAAAAAAAGAAAAACACCCCAAACAACTGTACAACTGTATTCAAAACGTATATTTTGTATATTTTTCAAGTGCTGTAGCTCAAGGCCTTGTTGTATTCCCTCAAAGGGAGGCAGTGCCTGTCATAATTCTGAGTTCTGACTTTTTTTTTTTCCTTTCTCACTAGTTGTTTTCTAACCTCAGTTTCTAGATTAAATGCAGTGCTTTGTAGGAGAGAGTTTTTTAATCTTCTTGATGTTTTCTTGGCCTGTCTTCTACCTGCTAATTTTTCAGAAATGGAATGTGGGATTTCTATATTGTTGTAGTAGCTGTGAGCTCCAGCTGTGGACTGAAGTCTGTTGTGCCACATGCAACAGGAGAGAGAGCTCTTCTGGCAGACAGCTACAGTTCATGTAACAGTTGCATCATTTAATAGAGTTTGAGTGGGAGGGAGATGAATCCATCTCGAAGATTCTGTTACAAGCATGTGAATTCTAATTTTTGTCTTCATTGAAACCCCTCCCTTATTGATTTTTTTTTCTCTACTTTCTCTAGGATTTTGCTTTCTTAGGACTTATTGAACACCTTTTGCTTTTGTATTGAAGAAGCAAATGTTCCTAGACAATAAGTTCTCGGGTTGTCTATCTTTGGTGTTATGCACCTAGAATGTCTTTGGCATACCTAGCTCTCCTAGCCCACAACTTCAGCTATAATACAGATTTTTAACTCGATAAGTGGATTGACTTTTCTGTTACACTGACAGCAATTATGTGTAGTTTTCCTCTTGTTCTTTTCAGTGTACAGTGTATCAGCAGATATTCAGAGGAATAATCTCTGAGTCTAGAAAGTGAAGAAAGTAATGAAGATGCTCAATACTGCTTTTTCCCATTTGGGTAGAGAGTACTAATGTGCATGGGATTGCTATCTACCCAAATGCAGATAAAGAAATTGAACTCAAAGACTCAATTAAACATGATTTTGTGGCCTTACTGATTTAAAACAAAGCATCAGTTCTTGCACAGCTAACATGCATGTCGTGGTTTAGTGCAGTAGCATTGATAGGGCAAACCAGGTGAGGAACAGGGTTCAGGAACGTGCTCAAGAACATTGCTTCTTTAGTCCTTCAGTGTCCTTACCTGTAGTATACCTTATGTGTATTTTGTTTGGAAATAATTGAGTGTTTACTGGGTTTGAGGGAACCTTTGTGACTTCAGCTTGCTCCTGGTTCATTTGGACTTCATTGCTTTTATGGATCTGTCAAATATTCTGTTGTTTAAATTGTCTTAATGTGAAGTATCCTTTTGGTCAATCACCTGAATATTCAAATTTGTCCTTTCGCCTTTTTCACTCAGTATTGGTAGAGTCCAGTGTTAATGAGTTTATCATTCTGGCTGTTCTGATTGTATCTGCTTTCAGGAATATTTATTCATTTATTTTTCTCTTTTCTTACAGACAATGTCTGTGCTGTTTTAAGGAGTATAAGCATTTGGAGATTTTTAACCAAGTAGTATGTGCGCTTATTAACTTAGTGATTGCCCAAGTTCAAGCTCTGCGGGACCAGCTCTGTAAACATTGCACTATTAATATAGATACAACATGGCAAGATCAGAGTAATCATGCTGATGAGCCCCTGAATGTAGAAAGAGAATCTCATGAAGAAGAAAATGGAGAACGGCAAAAATCTGTAGAGAAAAAACTGGATTCTGCAAGAACTTGTATCCTGACAGAGGAGGAGTCTGCAAAGAACACAGATGCTTTTAGCTGGAGCACTGATGAGAAGGAGAAACTGTTGCTGTGCGTGGCAAAAATCTTTCAGATTCAGTTTCCTTTGTACACTGCTTATAAGCATAATACTCATCCCACAATAGAGGTAAATGTTATCTATTTAATTACTTTGCAATAGGTTATTTGTTCTCACTGTTGGACGATAGTTGCTTTTGCACAGGATGGGCAAATTCATCTCTCCTATTGACTTCAGTAGGTCTTACAAGAGAAACTTTTTAAATGACAGATACTATTACACTTTCTTTAAAATATGCTTAATTGCTATAGGTAATATACTGATAAGTGTTGGATGGAATGATACAGTGAATTGTTGTACTCTTTAAAAAACAGGAAGGCAAAAAGGGAACTGTAGTGAAGCCTTTCCTCCAGAAGGTAACCCGTTAATAGTTTACTAATTTATTTTCATTATAATCTATGGTTTTAGAAGCAGAGCTTCATAAACTAAACTTCGTGCAAGACCAGACTTTCTTGTTAGGACAGCTGTTTAGTTGACTGGAGTAACTTAAGTTTTACACAAGTCCTTTTGTTCTGGGAGTCTGATACTCTCTGAGATACTTGTTGCGCCTCTACCACTCACTTTTTCCCTGTTTTATTCTGAAAGCAAAACAACAACAAACAAAAAACACTTTCAAAACTTCTGCAAAGGTTTAACTCACTGTTTCCAAAATAAATACTAGAGTGTTAGCATTTCCTAGTTGAAACACTGTAGTTCATGGAAAGGTTGAGTTTTGATTCATCTTATAATAGTCTTATCAACACAGAAACAGTTCTTGAAAACATTTGTAAACAAAGAGATACGTTTAGTTATATAAAGAAAACTCCAACAAACTTTTAAAGGAGTCAGAGTGGGAATTAAACTACAGTTACACTGATCTTTTAACTTCTTTATTTATAGAGTTTTGGAGATCTGTTGGAGCTCTGAGCAGTTAAGCTTTCATTTTAAACTTCTGTTCAAATTGAAAAGACATCACCATGCGTTGTGTTTGATTATGTATGCTAGTGTGATCACATGTTATGGTTTGACCAACAGACAGCTCAGTCCCACACAGTTGTTTGCTCACCCTCCCCCCTCCCAAGTGGGATGGGGGAGAGAATTAAGGGAAAAATACAGTAGAACTCGTGAGTGGGGATAAAAGCTGTTTACTAAGACAGCAGAGAAAATAGAAGGAATAACAGTACTTGTATATGTGTATATATATATATATACAAGAAAAATAGATAATACTCAAACAAGGGCCCACCAACCAATACCCAGGCAGCAGCAGCCCCTCCTTTGGTTAACTCCCCTTCCATAAAATCCCATGATGTCATATGGTATGGAATAGTTCTTTGGTCAGTTTGGGCCAGCTGCCCTGGTCCTGTCCCCTCCCAGTTCCCAACTCCTTGAGCCCCCCTAACTGCTTCGCTGGCAGAAGAATACAAGGAGCTGAGGAACTGAATATGTTCTTGGCTCTGTTCAACACTGCCAGGTGTTACCAGTTTTGTTTTTCTTCTGGGAGGAAAACATAGCTTCATACCAGACACTGAGAAAAGTAACTTGCGTTAGGAAGTAAGACAACACAGTATAATTAGTTCTTGTTATCTGGACCCTGCCACATCTGACAATAAATCTGGTTTAAATATTATATGGTTAGATGGGCAACATAGCAATTCTTTTGGGTGAGCTGGAGTTTGGTCTTCTGTCTTATGCCAAAGCACGAGCATAAGTTAACGTAGATTGTTTCACAAAAATACTTGTATAGAAGAAGGAGAAAAAGTTTGGGATTTGTGGATTTCGGATTTCCCATCATTCATTTTGGTTTGCCTTTTAAACTTTAACCATATGTATCTGTAGTTCACCCTGTGCAGGTAGGAACTGAAGAAGGCTGATCTGTTTTCTCAGTTTGAAATAAAAATAAAAAAAATCAATGGCTGCTTAAGTGACTCAGCTTTTGTGCTCCTCTGGGACCCTCACTGAAACTAGTTTCATAGGAATATGCAATGAAAAATTTTAGAACAGGTTTCCTGTGTATAAACACGCTTCTTTTAAATGATGTTTTCATGTATATTTTTTCTTCTCCTTTAATTTCTCTTCCAAATGATTTAAAAAAAAAATAGCAAAATGCTTGGTGGGATTTCTTTTTCACTGTACATGCAGCCGTGAAGTGATCCAGCCACAGATCTGTGGTAGGTTGCTGTATTGTGATTGACTGTCGCTCCAGGGAGTCTATGCAATTCATGGATTGTTTGACTTATTGAATATATTATTCATCAGCTATGCTAAAACATATAGTTTGAAGGGAAGCTGAGACTGAGAAACATCCCCGAGGTACAGATGAGTGAGGGAAAAGTGCTGTTTCCTTTCTTGCTAAACTTTTGTGTGCTCAGGAATGCATTGTGGAGGTGTGTGAGCCTGCCATACTTGAGTGCATTCTTCCTCTTTATTGGTGTGTTGTAGATTTTTTGTTTGTTTGTTTGCTTTTTCTAAAGGTCCCAGCATCAATAATTCTTCTCACAATCTGAGATTTTCTCTATTTAAGAAACCCTAGGGTGCTATTTTTCTAAAGTAATAATGATAGCTGTTTTAATGTAAAGACTTTCTGGTGCTTTAACTTGTTTCCTGAGATTTAGAATTTAATTTTGGATTTCAGTGTAGACCACATCTTAGTTGAATTGAGAAAAATTACTAGTCCCAGTAATGGAGTGCATTTTGTTTTAAATCAAGCTTGGACTCTGTCTTCAGGGAATCATAAAATAAAACACCTGTTTTGAGTGTACCATCTATACTTGTAAGCTAAATAGATTCCTAGGCCAAATCTGTCAAGAATTAGTGCGGAAAAGCCAGTGTAGCTCTACCTCTAAGCATTTCCTTTGTCCTGGCAAAAGGGAGAATTTCTGGTACGTAATAGACCCCAATCTCCACTTGAGAAATTTCTTGCTCCAGATTCTTGAGCTGAACTTGTGCTTTTCGACTCCTCAAGTCCAGCAAGGTTTCACTTTTCCTAGAAATGAATGTAAGACTTTCACACGGTGTTATCTTCTTAATTAGCCATAAATATTTACTGTTTGTCTTTGCTCTGCATACGCATTCAAAATCTTTTTGCTTAATGACAGCAAACAGAAAATATCTTGAAGTCCGATCCTCTTACCAGGTGCTTTCCAAAGCCATTCTACACTTGACCATCGAGTGGAGGAGAAAAACTTTCATATGAAGGCAGCAGGTTTTCCCTATTTTAGAAGATCTGAGTTGGATTAAGAAAAATGATAAAATGAGAAAAGGATGTCAGCCCATGTGTGATCCTGTAGACTCTGTCCTTAAATAATACGGGTTAACTGTTAATTTTTGTCCTTTACACGTTTATGACACTTCTGAAGTGAGAAAGCGAAGACCACAGCAGATGGTTGGTAGCCAGAAGGGCTGCAGCTGAAGCTCCATCAACAAGGCTTTCTGACAGCAAAGTGAACGTGGCCTTGCAGGGGGTAGAAATGTCATAGAAATGTGCTGGATACGAGGACAGTGAAACTGCATGGCAAGGAAGTAAATCAAGCTTACGTTACTTGAGAATTGGCAAGTATGTTCTCCTGAACTGTGCAGAAAGAACGTGGGTCGCTACAGA
Organism: Penelope pileata; assembly: GCA_013396635.1. Taxonomy (NCBI): domain Eukaryota; kingdom Metazoa; phylum Chordata; class Aves; order Galliformes; family Cracidae; genus Penelope; species Penelope pileata. Next base: position 94,996 of record WBMW01001628.1, read on the forward strand.
CAGAATGTGTGCCTCAGCTCCCCTTAGAGTGATGGGAAACCTAACAAAAAGTGTCTTTCTGCTAAGCTGGTGTTTCTTACAACAGAGTGCAACAGGTTGCGGTCTGCCAGAGGCCTGCTCATCTCTGGGCCTGAGCACTGAAGAATAAAACTTGTGTGAAGATAAAATCTGGGAGCAAACTGTTTACTTCTGTTGAAATCTACTGATATTTTTGGTGCCCAGAGAGAGGTCTTTGTGTCTATTTGTCATCATTGAAAAAATTCACTCTATTTTTATAAATATGCTTAGTTGGAGGTTTGACAGTTAGATATCGTTGTAGAGATGATGCATACAGGGTAGTTCAAAATGGTGTGCTCTGTTCTTCAGGTTTATATATGAGCAATTCGGAGGGAGGAAAAATATTTTTAAAGTGGAGGCTTGAAGTCCTGTAGAAAAAGGAGCAAAAGCACGAAGTGCACTCCTGAACTTTGTACTGTCTTAAAATTCCTCCAGACGTGAATGAATAATGAATCTTAAGGGAGCAAACCAACTGTTCAGGAGTTCTTGAAAGATGAAAGACGGAAAAAATCAGTTCTTGGGGTGTCTGCAGTTCCCTGTTTCTTTGGGATGTTACCGTCTCTGCTTTTTGTTTTCAAGTAAATCTTTTCTTGTGAGAGCCCCCTAGCCGAGGACCCTCACCCAAGGCTCTGCCTTCAGCAGCATGCTTCATCTGAAGCAGTGGTGTTTTTCAATGCCATGTTAGATCCCCGTGAGGATTCCTCTCATTTCCTGATACAGTTGATCTTAAGGATTTCTCTGCCTGTTCTGTTTCCCATCTGCAAATACAGAAGTCGTGTTTCCAGACCCAGTCTCTCCGCCGTGACGCTGTTAGTGACCTTTGCAGGACTCACGCAACGGGCTTCCATGAGTTTTTGACTTCTGGATTCTGAGATCTGTAGTTCACCTGACAGTTCTTGGTTTTACTGAAGAAAACTAATGACATTTCTTATATCGTTTCTGTGGTTTTCATAATCAGAGTACTGAACACCTTTTCTTGCTATTTGAAAACATACCACTTACTGCCTTCAAAGCTGTTTTAAAAATAGCTGTTAGAGTATCACGAGTTCAGGCATGACTGAGAGTTCAGCGGGAGGAAAAGGAAAATGAATGCTCAGATATATTGAGCTTATCAAATAATGCAAAATGTTTGTATCCCACTCAATCCATACAAAATCACTTGCCTCCAGCATCCTGCGGTATGGTTTTAAGAAGCTTCCTCCTGCAGAGGTATTTGAGATATACTCAGGAAACTTTATTTGAAAACAGCTTTGTCTTAAACTTGAGTTGGATCTGTGACTTTGAGAAGTGGATGTTTGGTGCAGAGGGAGAGGAAGGAGAAGAATGTGTGCTGTAACTACCTGCAGGTATCCCTGGCGATGTGGTGGTTTTACAGTTAGGTTTTATGACAGTTGGAGTGCCCTTTTGCCCCCAGCCATGTGCAAGATCTACACAGCATGTGTAACAGCCCCAATAAAGAAAATTCTTCCTTCACACTGCCCAATGAGTGGACGTTGTGAGCAGCTAAAGAGAAGCTGTTTTGCCAAACTCTTTCAGCTTAGTACTTCTGGAAAATATTTTTCTCATCAGAGCAAATAGCTAACAGATTGATAGGATGCTTGGGACTCTTTCTCCCTCCTGAATTAGCTTTAACCTGTAAAAAGCATTAGGCACTTTATACGAGGTGTTTTGTTATATGTAAAATAATATAGATGAAGCTGAGGAATTATAACGTTCTGATGGGAGTGAATAATTTGTTAGTTTATGCCTTAAGTTATTAAACGTAGGATTCTAGAACATTCTACATTTCGTGTAACTTAATGTGTTTGGGTATAGGTCTCCTTTTTATGCAAAAATGCATTCAAAAACACTCAGATTAATTCTGTCCCATAAATCTCATGCAAGTTTGCAGCCATTCTGCCAGATATTCCTTTGCAGCATTTCTTCTGAAAAATTGGTCATCCCGAGGGGGTGAAAGTGGAGGGGAGGGCTGAAGAATGATCTTTTGACCCCAGCCATTGAGAGCCACAGCTGAGATATTACCCTAAGTGTGTATATTTGTGCACTTACATTTTAAGAAAAGTAAATTCATGAACTGGAAAAGTATGTTTTGCAGTGTGAAAGAGCAACAAAGCCTGAGCTTCTGGCTTCTCTAAACTAGGTTTCTGATTCTTCCGCTGATTGAATATAATTTCTGTTAATGGTCAGTTGTGTTTTATTCTACAAGTGTGGGGGTTTTTTTTGCTTCTGTTAATTATTTTTTTTTTCTTTTTAAACAGGATATTTCTGCTCAAGAAAGCAATATACTAGGAGCGTTCTGTGACATGAATGTAAGTTGTCCCTTTTTAAATAGGTACACACTTTGTAGAAACTTAAAATAGCTATGTTCTCTCCTCTGTTGTATAGATTTGTGTTATGGTCATATATTTAATTTCAAATTTCCTGTACATCTGAATGGCCCTAGCATTGATTGTTCAAATTCTTCTGCTCTTTCTTTTTTTTATATATATTTTTTAATTTCTCTAGGATGTAGAAGTACCATTGCACTTGCTTCGTTACGTTTGTCTGTTTTGTGGAAAAAATGGCCTTTCCCTCATGAAGGATTGTTTTGAATACGGCACCCCTGAGACGCTGCCATTTCTTATAGCACATGCGTTTATCACAGTGGTATCTAACGTAAGTATTGTGTTTGTGTTAATTTTATGTGAAACATGAAGTCTGAATGAAACATGAAATCTGGAAAAATTCCATAGGAGCAGGGAAGGAAGAAAAGCACTGTAAAGTTTTCCTTATTGGGAGTGTGTTGCTGGTCCACTGAGGCAGGGTCTCACCATCCAAACCCTATGTATCTCCTGGAGGCTCATAACTAATTTGGCAGATTTGGATCATTTCATCATTCCTAGATATCAGAGTTGTAGCCTCAGAAGATGATATCATTATACACATTTGCTGCGTAGAAGGAACTATATTTTATTCTTGTTTAGTTTTAGAATAAATATCCTTCATTGATTTCCATTTTGGAATAATACCAATTTTTGAGTAGAAGAACTATGGATTGACTTTAGGGGAGATTTGAAGGAGATTAGTTACAGAAATGAAAACTTTCTGAAGAAGAACATACAAAGATTTGGTGTAATGTGAATGTGAAGTCATGACCTGTCTTGTGGATGTTACAAGTGAATATCAAGGGAGCCAATAGTTTGTTATGCTTTGTATGAAGTGAGCTTCGCATTTCTTTTACATTGCTTGATTGCAATATTGAATGTTTAAAATCAGATCCTTGCTTGCACACATCTTTGCTCCCTCCTTGTTGCTGTTACTGACCAGCCAGAGCAGTGTTCCAAATAAGTACTGAAGCATGTTTGCACAGAGGGAAGCAATCACTGAAATGAAGCTAGTGTTGGTGATCTGTATCACTCCCAGTCCGTTTAGCGTAATGGTTCTTGACTTGTAGGTCAGAGAACAAATGGGTAAGGCCGTGGTGCTCTCAGTTCTTGTAATCTTACATGGGAGGACTGCTGCAGGACCTCTGTGTGTTAAATTGTAAAGATGTGTTCTCTTCTGGCACTTTCTGTGCTATCTGATGAGCTCTCCATCCCTGGCTGTTGTCAGAGCAACCTGCTGGTATGTCTTGCTCCAGGGTAGCAGCTGAGTTGCTCCTAACTCAGTTAAATTAAAATGAGCAGAGAGAGAAGATAGCAAGCTGAACTGTTGTAGCTGATGTCCAAGTTCTAAGTGAAATAGATCCTGATACAAACTTGGGAGCAGACCAACTGTTGTCTGGTGCCAACGTGTAAAGCAGGAACCATGGTGTATAGTAATTGTTAAATAGATTTTCACGGCAGCATCAGCTCTTGAGAATCACGTTTCAGTAGCCGTTGTTTTAAGTATTCCTAGAAATAGTAATGCTGGAATTAATCTGTGAGAAGAGCGAGTTGTTTAGCTATTACCTTAAATGTTTTAGAAATATTTTTAAGGAAGATTGTAGTGTAGGTGGACCAATCATTGCTCATTAAAAAGGTAGGTTTAGTAGTCTCATAAAAGGTGAGTTGGAAATAGTAAACTGAAGACAAATAAATCATCTACTGCCAATGTATAGTGTTTGGCTTTCAGCAGATAAAGCTACATCCTGCTGTGGGAGGGATTTGCAGTGCTTCTTCCTCAGAAGACGGTGTGTGTCTTGTCAAGTGCCCTGTAAAGATTCACGTAAGAGAAGACCACCAGCACAAGTTAGTAAGTTGTTCAGGGCAACTGAGCTACTAGTTGGTGATTGCTGGTGTTTCCTTTCTATGGAGGACAGAAAAAATACTGCGAGATGTCTCCTTGAAATTTTTTATGCAGCAAATTGAGTAAATGTCTTCATCAGACTGCCTTATGTTTGTAATAAAGCCAGCAAATGTAATACAACGCAATTTGCATCGCACAGGGAGTTGGCTAGTTGGCAGTCTTGTTTTTTCTCCACCTTGCTGCTCTGCACTGTTCTGTCTTAGAATATTTCTTTACTCTCTTTTTAGTCAAATATTTGGTTCTGCCTTCCTTCCCGTATTTCATATTCTGTGGTATTTGATCAGATTAACTAACCAATGTTATGTTGGTCTCCGTAGAGAGCTAAGAGATGCAGAGAAATCCATGACCTCCAGCTTCTGCTGTGGGGAGTGTAAACATCACTGAGAAAACCTGGTGTCACTTCGTTCTGTATGCTTTCAGTTTTCAGGTTGTTGTGGAGGAATTGCTGCCCTCTCCGTAGAGAAGAATTAATAGAAATACTGCTGAGAGGTTCTAAAATGTTTGCTCAGTTTACTGTGTGAAACTTCATAATTCAGAAGTAAAAATTTTTGAGACACTACGTTGTAGAAATGAGTCACACCTATGATACAGAACAAAAGATAAAAAAAGCACCTCTGCAGCTTGAGAATAGAAAAGATGCAGTGAAAATTTTGTCTTTAAAGAAGGTGGAAGCTTAAAAAGTCTTAATGAAAGTTGTGGATTTTTGTATCATTTTGTGTCAATTTATATGTTATATACTTCTACCATTTAATTTCATTTAGTATATTTGTTTGATTTCATGATGAAAATTGTTCTCATTTGTAATGTGAAATTATCAATTCAGTTCTGAGGAAGAAGTTCATATGTAATGCAAACATCCAGACGAATGAAATACTTTAGAAGCTGGAGTAATACAGAGCGAAAACTACTGTAAACAATGAAACAAGATTATAAAAAGCTTTGACTACTTTTCTGCCATAAGGAAATATATTTCCTTGTGAGCATATGAAGAAGAGCATGTGATTGTGTTACCAGTCAGCTTGCTTGAATACAACAGCATCTTCATAATTCTTGCAATTCTTTGTCAAAATATCATTTAGTTCTTGATTCTAGTGCAAGCATCTTCTAGGTAAACTTTCTATATTTGGCACACCAGCTTTTCTTTTTTCTTCTTGAAACTGCAAATAGAATCAGAATTTTATTCCAAATGTGATTTTTTTTTTAGTAAAGTTCTGGCAAAAGTCTGAAAATATTTTTTTGCAGAGCTGACTCAAAGTTGTTTGGCTAATTCCACAAACGTTTAAAATAAGTGGCCGTACAGTCATCCCGTTGCCTGTATTTTTCTCTCCTAGCCAGAAGGGGAATGAAGCATTTTCTGCATACAGAATTTACCAAAATGCTTGTGCGAATGTAGTCGTTAGCCAGAATTTATTGCATCAGTTGCAAAGACAAAACTTGAAGAGCAAACAGAGAGGTGTAAGTGGACATGACAGCTTTGAGTGAGTGTCGGTGTTAGCTAATAAAATTATGTCAGCAGCAGTAACAGCTGCTAATGTTTCATCTGTGCTGGATCCCTTACCTGGCAGGTAGTTGTCTTTCTGTAACAGGTTTAACAGGCTCAGCATTCCTTTTTGAAATGCAGATGGAACTCCTAACTTTGCCTGTGTAAGGAGTTTGGTTGGTCCTCTATTCCTCGCAGCGGTGCTGAAAAGCTGTTTCAGGATTTTTTTTCTTTGCATACATTTTCTTACTGCATACAATTTTGGGAAAGTGGTAAAGGCAGTATGGTAAACATGGGAATGCAAATATGGTATTAAAAACTGCTCTTAATCGCTGGCTATTGGAACACAGTTTTATCTTTTAGGGTGCATAAACCCTAAGAAGCAAAACATCAACACAAGTCGAATGATTTTATGTGGTTTTGGAGACATTTGTAAGGAACAGAGTTTTTCAAATAAACGGCAGCAACAAAACAACACATGGCTGAGCAGCAGTTTTTCTTGCTGAAGAAACTACAGAAAATTCAGAAACGAGATATCTGGGCAGTGCAATGCTATTTATACAAAGTTTATATTTTCTAGCTGACTGGATGGAAAAATGTAACTTTTAAAAAGTCACAGAAACATTCTTCAGCTAACGGCCTTGAAAATTAGAAAATGGGCAAGTTGAAAGAATTCACATGGACAGTAACAACAAAGCCTTTTTTGAAGTGGGGGTTGCATGTGCAAATGTACCAAGTTTTTCGTTCTTAACATTCTTATTAAATGGCATTAATGAAATTTTTATCTATTTATGTTTTTGCATTATAGATCAGAATATGGCTACACATCCCTGCTGTCATGCAGCACATCATACCCTTTAGGACTTACGTTATCAGGTAAAATTTTAATTTAAGAATTTGTTCTTTGGGGACTTTCTGACAGTATCTATTCATAATTTCAGTTGATCGTTCAAGTTGCTGCTTTGTCTGCATTACTTCAATAAAGAGAGTGAAGGTAATATTTAGAGGTAGTTCAGGCACCTCCTTCCACCTGCCCAACTTCACTGTGGATCAGATCAATCTCGAGAGTAGCTTTGTTGATGCGATGTTCAGCCCTGTTCTGGTGTGTCAGCATCAGTTGTAATACAATTTCTCTTACTGCAGTATCTTAGGACTTTACAGAAAAAGTGCAACGAGGTGATGCAAGTAGAAGAGTACTATGTAGTCATTGAAATTTCATATACTGAATTTCTCTGAGCTTTAACGCTGCTTCACATTTTGATGTTCTGTGTTTCCAGCTGGCAGGAACTGAAGTGTGATCAAAAGTCTACTTGCACTTTTATGTATCTAAATATATCTAGTCTCAATGATTTTCTTTATATCAAGCTGCCTGCCATGAAGAGCACTTTAAAATTAAAGTACTTCTAAAGATATTTAATTATACAAGCAGTTTATTTTTATTGGCTTTCTTAAGGCAATCCAAAAAATCTAATGAGCTACTGATGAAGTTATCTTGGATATGTGTATCTCCCTGGAGGTGGGGTGGGGGTTGGTCACTGCTGGTTCTCCTTCTAGTGTCCCAACCTTAATTTTTGTATGATGCAGACAACCTGAAAAGCCAGTGTTTTTGCACTGTCTCACAGCTTCTCCAAGGCTTTGGGTTTCCTATACCTGTGCTTTTAGAAATGTGGTTCTACTGGTCATAGCTGCTTTCCCCAATATCAGTAAAAGTGCCCTGGTAGATTATATTTACTATACCAATATAAAAGCACACTTTAAAAAGATAATTGTATTAGCAACAAAAAATTACACCTAACAGTGAGGCTCAGAAATGTTTCATATTTTGAAATATTCTTATTTTAATCATAAATAATCTTAGCAGCATTAAAATTATTTGTTTGTCTACAGGCCTAGCTACCCTGCTGTAACATGGTTTCTACCAAAATGATATCAGCAAACAGAAAAAGTTTTCTGATCTTTTATTGACATATTATCACTCTTGAGTTACAGTCCAGCTCCTTTAATGCTATTTTCTCTTTGAAATCTTATGATTATTATTCATGAAGCAGTCTGGAAAATGATCATGGAAGGGCAGGCAGGGGAGCTTCAGGTGCCTGTCCCAGTACTTGTTCCTCTTGTGGCTGTTGGTGTACCTGGGGATTTGGTTCATGAGCCTTCCCCAAAGGAACTTGAGTGAGACAGAACAAAACACCCTGCAGCTGTTGCTGTTAATTCTCCTTTGTTTGTCATCCTATAATTCTTAAAGCCTTTTCTACTTTATAACTGTAGGTATAATTAGTCACTGGAATGAATAGAATATTTTGTGTTCTTTCTCTTGAACTATTGAAATATTTGCGTCAGATTTAAGATGTGATTTGTCAGCTGCTTCTTGTCATAAATAATGCCCTTGATGTTTGATATTATTAACAGTGTGTTCATGTCCATCAGAAAGGTAACAGTGATACAGTATACACCTGTGGAAAACACCAGCAGTTTAGAGAAGGATGTTCTCTCACTTTCTGTTTTTTACAACTGAATCCTGATAGGAGATCTGGAATTTCTTGACAGTATGAAGTCCAAAACTTCATGAAGATGCACTTACAGAGTGGGATGTGAAGCTTGGAAGCCACTTAACAAAATCTCTGTTGCTATACCTTTACAGAAGACAGGAGTTAACACAGATGCTTTCAGTAAAAGATGGCTTTTTGCGCCTGCACAGCTCACCCCATGTGGTTCTCAAGCTTACAGATCTTGTATTCACTCATTTGGCCTCTAGGTCTCCATCTAACTTTCCTATCTGAAAGCAAACATAGTCCTGGGCACAGCAGCACAGAACTTTTAAAACAAATTCTGCATTAGCTTCTGCTGCTGTCCAAAGTATTAAAGCTTGGAGAGGGGCTTAGTCTAGAATGAGGTCCTGGGGCTCTGATTAACTGCTCTTGCTTTGGGGTGGGCCTCCTCTTTGCTCTGGACCCCCAGTGTGACCCTCCCAGAGCAGATGACGATGGGGTGACAGTGCTGCAGAAGCATCTTTAGCCATGCTGAAATGAGGTAGGTGAATGTCTGGTCAGCGAATGAGTTTTTGAGTGTCAGCTATTAGTCAAAAACACCTGAGACTGGTACCTGCTGGAACATGAACTACACATTGTTACAGACCTTGCATTGGTTGGAAATGGCCTGTTGTCTGCGTGTGGGAAGCCCCTTGTCTAGAAGTATGGTTTGCCACGCATGCCCAGATGTTTCTCTTCCCTGAAATCTGCCCCCTGTAGTTGATAATGGTGATACAGCAGATGCCTTAACAAAATGTCTCATCTAAAAGATCCAAGCTTTGCTAGTCCAAATTGCTGCTCACATAGATTCCTTGCAAGAACCATGATTTTGTGGTGCCCATCCCCATTGGATGCCTCAAGACAGCAGTAGCTATAGTAGTGGTGTTTTGAGGACAGTGTCTTTTCAGTAGCAAAATTGCTGATTTTCAATCTGAAAGTCTCGTGGATGGTTCTGTCCTTTAGAAAGAAAATGGCTATCGGCAAAGTCCGTTTTTCTAAGAAGTAAGAAATAAACTTGTATGCCTGATACCGTAAGTGCTTCTATAAACCACTAAAAAGTGCTGGACAGCATGAAGGAAAAGACCTAAAACTCTTCTTTCACAGTTGGTATCACCTGCAAAAAGTGTTGCTCTGGTAAAATGTTGGAGAGCTGATCAATATCATATTTAGTCCTTGCCCTTTCAGCTCTCCCTTTTTCCTTCTCCCCCATCAAGATTGATCTTGTGCGATTTCTTTTACGAAGAATTTGTGTTTCTGCCCCAGTTAGGGAGAAACAGGACATTCTGTGCTAAAGCACACTGACAGAAAATGGCACGTGGCAGTTGCTCCACTGTTAGCCCTGTAGTCTCAGTGCAGGGCACAAGCACTGTCCTGCTGTGTGCAGAGAGAGTGGAAGTGCTGGCCAGAATTGTGGATCCACAGTGCTTCCTGTGCAATACAGTGAGAGAGAATGGAGCTGGAAGAATTCACATTATTTTTTCTGCTTAAAAATATTTTTCTTAAGAATTTGAGTTTCATGAAAGTGCCCAAGACCACACCTTGCCACTAAGTCTTATGAAAAACTCTTGTAATAAGCACAAGCTTTTCAGTTGCAAAAAATATTTCGCTCATCCAAAAATCTGAAAGTTTGTGCCATGGGAACAAAGAAAGACAAATTGGGAGACAATAGCTGGGCACCTAAGTGAATTCTTCTTATCACTGAGGAGCACTGACTTGTTCTGCTTCGCAGCTGTGGTCCAAAGGAGTCATGCTATGGGGGGAAAGGTTATTTCACAGCTGAGTAGCTAAGGTTCTGAAGCATGAGATGTGATCGTGTGCATTAGATAGAAATGGAAATGCACGTTTTAAACTGAACTCTCTCTGTCCTCAAATACAACTTTATATAGTTTCAGCAGACTAAAACTGATTTTTTTTTTTAAATAAATGTAAATGTGTGAATGTACTGATGATCCCATCTCACAGTGGTGACAATAACTACTCAGGTGACAGGAAAGGTTGTAAAGAAGGTAGGAGATAAGAAAGAACATTGAGAGAAGAGTTGCACTCACAGAGGGTTGTTTTTTTTTTTTTTGACAAAAATGGCTGTTCTAAGTGACATGAAGACAGTAAATAGGGAGTGATTATTTGATTATTCAGCTTTTCAGAACAAAAACCAGTGAAAATCCAGTGCAGTCGTTAGGCCTAAAAGAAATGAAAGGGGATCGGTTTTCATGCTAACATAATTGTGAAATGAACTGCCACAGGTTAATGAGAAAGCCAAAAGTATACACAGAAGAGATAAATGAATTCACAGTAGTACATGGGTTCATCTTTTTTTTTTTTTTTTTTAACCTATGGAATAAATCTTTCATCTGCTTTTAGAGAGTCTATTTTGGGCTGGCTAGACCTTTTGCATTGCTCCAGTGACACTCTTGTTACGCAAGGCAGTGGAGCAAATGTACAGCTAGTCAGTATAAAAAAAGACGTGTGTTAATTGCCAATGCTAGCTAAACATTTCATATTTCTTAAAAATTAAGTTCTACTGGTAAAAGCATAAAAAGGCTTAGGCCACTCTGTCCTCCCACAATCAAAATAAGGCTTAACTTACTCTTCAAGTTAACGGGCAGCCAGATCTGGTGGTTGGCAGCCCTGCCCATGGCAGGGGGTTGGAACTGGGTGATCTTTAAGGTCCCTTCCAACCCAAGCCATTCTATGGTTCTAAGGTTCAGTAGCTTTAATCCTGGTATAAATCAAGTATTATCATATTTCTCCTGACCACCATTGCAGGGCCAATAAGCTTCCTAATGCAGATCCAGTTGTACTCATGAAGACAAGTGTGGTATCTTCGGAAGCTGCCTGGACATGGTCCTGGGCAGCGTGCTGTGGGTGGCCCATCTTGAGCAGGTGCTGGACCAGGTGACCTCCAGGGATACCCTCCGACCTCTACCAGCCTGCGATTCTGTGATTTTACATTTATACTGTTCTTAGCTCTTAGAATAACTCAGTTACGATAAAAAAGTATAGTTAGGGTGCAGACTAACAAGTAAAAAAGTGCTAACAAGTGCTCTTCTTTCTGTGCCTTCCTCTAGGGCATTAGCAAAACAGATTATAGTGTTGAAGTACTTCTCTAGCTCCAAAAATGCACGTACACTGCAGTTTCAGTTATCATGAAAGTGGAAATTTTAAAAATGCCATCTCCATACGGAAAACATGGCGCAGGGCTGATGCAAGCTTGGGCTAAATACTTTAAATGAGCTGAAAGAGCCCTAAAAAATATTGTTGTGTAAATGTTTTGAATAAAAATATGCTTATACTGACACTTAAATTATAATCAGAAAGTTTTGTTGTATGCAGTAGATAACACAGTTGCTTCACCAAGATTTCTAGTGTAAACAGGATTTCAGATGAAAGCACTGCTAGTGAAATCTAGTGAAGCCACAAAAGCACCTTCCTTTCTATGTAAGAAGACTGTGTCCATTCCTGCCTGTCTGTTACACACATCGACACACGTGCGCTCTTCATCTGGTTGTTGTGGTTTAACCTGGCGGCAGCTCCGCATCACACAGCTGTTCCCTCACTTCCCGTTCCCAATGGGATGGGAGAGAGCGTTGAGTGGGGGGGAATTGAACTCAAGGGTTGAGATAAAAGCTGTTTACTAAGACAGAAGAGAGAAATAATAGTCATGATAATTATATATATTTACAAAGCAAGTGATGCACAGTGCAATTGCTCACCACCCACCGATGCCCAGTCAGTCCCTGAGCAGTGGCTGCCCCCCCAGCCAACTCCCCCAAGTTTTACAGTTTTCTCACATGGGGAATATCCCTTTGGCCAGTTCAGGTCAGCTGTCCTGGTTCTGTCCCCTGTCCTGTTGTCGAGGGGCTAGGAGTACGAGGAGCTGAGAAGCTGAAATATCCTTGGCTCTGTACAGCACTGCTCAGCAACAACTGAGCCATCGGTGCGTTATCAGCAGTGTTTTTCTCCTAAAGCCAAACCATAGCATCATACCAGACACTATGAAGAGAATCAGCTCTGTCCCAGTTGAAACCAGGACTCTGTTATATGTAGAATAAGAAAATTCATGCAATTTCTTTTAACATTTTTGATCTTTTGACAAAAGAATCAAGTATGACTTGATGCGTATAATGACTGAAGAACTTTGGGAACACTGATGACAGTGTGGAGACAAAGTGGAGATAAAAATGGTCCAAGGTTGCTGATAGTTGAAATGATTACATTTTATAACGTGGACCAATTAATTTCTTTCATCAGAGTGCCACTCCTCTCACCTGTCTGTAGATCAGAGGGAGGTTAGTGGCCCTCAGTGGTCCTGCTCTTGTCCTCATGTTACTTATCCATGATTTCTGCCGTAGATCTAGTCTCTGATTATTTGCCCTGAAGAGTCTTTGCTGTGTTTGATGATGTTAAGTATCCTTGAAGTGTGTTTATTTTAAGGCCTCTACACAAGAGCTGTGGAAAGGGGCCTCAGTCTAACTAAGAATGAAGGCTTGTATTTTTACTTTGTTTATTTATTAATGTTTATACAATGTAAATGCAAAGGAATTGTATATAAATCTACTCAAGTGTAGCTTAATATTGCTTTTGTATTTTAAAATATTCTTGCATATATTTGTCCAGTCTCCAAGGATGGGTCCAGGCTTAGGCTGTCAAACAAATGGATTTTGAACACGTTTCTGTGTATTTAAATCTAGTTTGGATGTAGTTGAGACTTCAAAATACTGGGGGCTTCCAATCTTCATTTCCAATGAACTGCTTGGGATTTGTGTCACTTAGTGGAAATCTGTTCAGAAAATAAACTTGAGGGGATTTACAATCAGAAATGTATTTACTTTTTAAAATATTTTACATAAATCTGTTAATCCTCACTGTTTTTTTAATTGTTGTCAACTTTTGATATGTTATTGACAGTGGTATTTTAAGGGTTGGTACTCTACAGCTGTTGGATATACATAATTGCTATAACCAAGATGGTGTTCCAGGAATGTTCTAGTCTGAATCATACCCTTTTTCTTTTCTTCCACTTGTCCTTTATTCTAGGTATTTATGTAAACTGTCAGACCAGGAGTTGCGACAGAGTGCAGCCCGGAACATGGCAGACTTAATGTGGAGCACGGTTAAGGAGCCATTGGATACCGCTCTGTGTTTTGATAAAGAAAGTCTCGATCTTGCCTTTAAATACTTTATGTCTCCAACTCTAACAATGAGATTGGCCGGGCTGAGTCAAATAACAGTAAGAGCTTTTTAAAAATGTAATATTTAGAAAAAATTGTCGTTTTATGTTTTACAAGTTACTGACTTGTTTTTTTGTGGCTTTTTTTGATGTGTGAAAACAGCAGAATCCTCATATATTCAATCTTAGGAAATTATAGTCATGGTTGTGAATGTAGGGTTCTCTGAGAGATAAGACCAAGACATAGGTATGTTCTGCAGCATATGGAACTGTAACACATTTCCTGAACAATTTACCATGCTAAACAAAACTGTATTATGTTTTGTGACAGCTATGTGAAATTAAATCCCTTGACGTGGCTGTATTTGTTGCTTACAAACACTTTCAATCTGCTTTGATTTTTACCTTTACAGTATCTTGAGTACTGTAATTAGCTGCTTCTCTGTATTGTACTTCTATTTCCTGTCTGTTTGGTGTGGTCTGTTTGTCAAGAGAGTGCATTTCTGTATCAATTAGCAGAAGTTTGAATTGAATAGGTAAATATATACAGCATCAAATAGAAATATTCGATAGAAAATAGAAAATAAAAAAGTAGAAAAAGAATAGAAAACCAGAAATTGTCACCCTTCTCTATCCCATGGAAATGCTCCCCATGTCACCAGTCAAGGTGCATTGTGCATTCTTTGTCAGTCATTGTTTCCTCCATATGCATTAAGGTCAGATAGGGACAGCCCTGCAGAAGGTCAGAAGTGAACTTCTTCGTTAATCTGAGCCTTTTTTTGAGTTTTGTGTTTTGTTTGATGCTCTTGTATCGAAGATTTATAGGTCATATTGTCATGTTTGCATTAATACACAGAATGATGAACTGGGAGCAAACTTTACTAGAATGAATAAACACATTCTTTTTAAGTCTTGTAGTCTTTTCTGGACACATTTAACCTCTGCTCTAATGGATTACAAAGTATTTCTCAGTGATTCTCCACCAAGTGTCAGTAAATACAAGACAGGTTTACTGAAATTTAATTTTGATTTTTGCTGTATTTATATATAGAAGTACTTACAATTGCATTAGTAAACATTAGTAAATGACAATTTAAAATAACGTGGAAGTATTTCAAATCAGATTATATTGGTGTTTTTAACAAAGCTAACTAATTAGTTTGCGTTGACATGTGACCTACCACATTTAAAAAAAAGAAAAGTCTATAAATTACATCCACTCAGTATTAATTACATGCTGTTTTAAGAATATCTGCACTTTTTGGGCCTGAATCCATTGTCCATTCGATTTTCCATCTAAATGAATGAAAACATAAGACAGTTCAGCCAGTAGAGGTGCTAAAAGCAAGCTACAGAGAAATTTGACTTTTAGAAGAAAAAGTGGCAGCATGTGTTTGTTACTATATATGTAATTTATATACATAAATAATTTATGACTTCACACGAATGCTTTATATAGTATGTTCAATCATAGAATCGCAGAATAGTTCAGGTTTCATACCTGAATTCTAATTTGCTGTCCTAATTAACTAGTGTAAAGTGAATTTTCAGGTTCTTTTTGTGCAATAAGAAAACTTCAGAGGGATGACAAAATCTTAGCTTGAAATACAGCACGTGTTTTTGTTTGGATTTTTCATTGCCATGTGCTTTATCATTTATACAGTTACACATCTCTTAACATACCTGGTAGATGTATTTAAAAACCTGGCCATTAATTGGATGTAGAAGTGAATTCCCCTTGCCACCCTTTTATTTCTTTAATTCTGTGTAGTTTTGGAAATGTAATTTCCAGTATCATTGATCTAAAACTAATGTTCCAGTGTTTGCATAGTTCCAATTACATTAGATTTTAATTACTTTAAATACTTGACTTCAGTTTTGTGCAGTTGTCCTTCTTCAACTACTAATGTATGCATTTCTCTGAGACAGTTCGTTATTCTTTTTCATTAAAATTATGGGAAATTTTTTCATTCTCTTTTTAAAGATCTCTTGAAGATAGCTTTCATCTTTTGCTTCTTCAACTTTTGAGCTTTGTTTTATTTAGCTTAGTATGCTTTACAATTTTAATTGCCAAATCTGTGCAACTGTGTGTGAAATTTGAGACAAAATTTAAAGAAATTTTGACTGCCTCTTTAGTAAAGTTTTCTCTTCTCTTTGCAAACAAGGGTATGTTTGCAAAGATAGAATAGATCAGCTTAGTATTGTCACACGGCCTTCTCCTTTACTGATGCACTTTCATAACTACTTTTCTGAAGTTTCTTTTATTTCTATTCACATCTTTGATGGCTAGCATTCATTTCATTGAAGCATTATTTCCAACCAACACTATTTCAACTTCCCTTTTTGTATTCAAGACTTCAGAAAGAAGATAACTGAAACTGCAAAATGTTTTCCTTTCCTCGACTTTTATTTGTCTAAAGCAGAACATGGAGTCTTGAAGCAATGTCACTTCATTTCTCAAATGGATGTGAAGTTTCGAAGAAAACTTGCATCAAAATTATATGCAAAATATTGAAAAGTGTGAACTTTTCAATATATACTTAATTTCAGAGAAGAATTTCTTCTGACGATTCATATGGAAAGCTGACTTAGAGATTTCTATCTTCAGTCACAAGATTAAGACTGAAATAGATTTGGTCAAAATTTTTGTTCAAAATTAGGCCTGCCTGATTGTTCCCTCTTGCAAGATAAAGATACTTTTGCTGTCATGGTGGAGAGGGAAATTTTTGACCAAAACCATAAATGAATCTAAAGAGATACGACCCTTCTCACGCGGTGGTGTTGATTTGTGTCTGCCAAGAGATAAAGTCTTTTTCTGCCTGACAGCTAACATGACCAGTCCTAAAATTAAACCTTTCAGATTCGTGGAACCTCTTAAGACTCACAGAATACGTGCTGCGTGGCATACAGGGATTATATTTGCTTACCACCAAATATAGACTTGCCTCTCTCTCGAGTAGCGTATACATAATGTGTCATATCATCTGACTTAAGTTCTTACTTACAAAACAAGGTTGAAGATAGACACACGTAGGTTAATTTTAGCAAAGTGGAAGCTTGAGTGGTTGAATATCAAGTTGGAAATAGCTGCAGAAAACAACAGCAAACTGTAAACCAAGATATACCAGAAGTTTTATTTTTGTTTTTACCTCATTGCTCCTCAGTTTCATCTCCCAGTCATCCACTTGAGGTGATTCAGTTCCAAAATTTCCTCTTGTCTCTCTGCTATTGCATCACAGATAGGATTTTTTTTTTTTTCCCCCCAGGTCCTTCCAGTTAGAGATTAACTTAAATGTGTGAAAATGGGTGTTCATAACTGATCTGGGCATCCTTTCTTTTCCAATCTTTTTGTGAAAATAGAAGTGTAACATTATAGGATTTTCCCAGAAAAAAGATCAGTGCATAACTTGGGCAGCACATGTTTATTTCTTTCTGCATTGGTTTCCTTTGTATAAAGTTTAATTTCCTTCGAGGCCTGGGTCTTGAGACACAAGCAGTTAGGGAGATTGCTTTTTGTTCTCAGGTTTCTTTGCTGGCTTCATCCTTCTGTTGTACTTCATAACTAACACACCTGTGTTAGATGGATGGAGTGTCTGGGCAGAAGCCTCTTGAGTGTCTTACAATATTTCATATATCGTAGAAACCTGAAAAATATGTTATTGTCTTTGGCACTTAATGGTAACAAAATATGAAGTGAAAAAAATGTTAGCAGGGGAGTGAGAATAAGGTGGTGCAACGCTGTCCCATGTGCACTTTGTATTGCACTGATGTGTCAGAAATCTGAGACTTCAGTTGTAAAAATCATCTGAACCTGCAAATTATTTAAAAAAAAAAAAAAACCCTTTTGTCAAAATTTTTTTCGGATAAGGATTTTGCATGGGAAATTCGAATCAACATGTGGCAATACATTTAAAATTGGCAATAGTTGTAGTTCAACACTCTTTCACTCTTTGATAACTTTGAAAACATTTTCAGGTGGGATGTGACTCTTCAGAAATGCCGGTAATCTCTCACTTCTTTGTTCAACCCAATTCTAATCGGTCATAACAACTTGTTCATTAAGTTCTGTTAGCATATTTTTCCACTCCTAAATGCGTTTCATTTGAAAATTAACAACTTATCTGCTAATAATTGTGCAATCAAGCTCTCCTTCATTTTAACTGGGGTTCAAATTTGTTTATTGAAAACCCTTTTTTTTCCCATTAGAATTCTTGGGATTAGGCACAAATAAATCTTTGTTACGGTCTGAAGGAGATTAACTGTCACCAGAGTGGCAGAGCACGGGAACTTGAATTGTTTCAGGAAAGAAAAGAATGACTCTCTTGATGAAGTTATGCAACAAGCCTGATTTGAATTTCAAAAATTCCATTAGTGTGCTTTTAGGGTTTTTTTGACGACGAGACAGCAAATAAGTTTTATTACATAATTTCCAATGTCATGCACATGTAAATAATTGGAAACAGAGCACCTGTGTGTCTGGAGAGCTGCTGCTGAGGGAAAGAGGGAGTTCTGCAGGCATTTTTTAGTCACTTGAAATTAGCATTTTTTATAAAACGTCCCTGGCTTGCAGATATGGAACAAAAACAATATGATTTCTGCCAATAGTGTCAAGTTGTATAGTAGAGAAATAGAAGTGTTTCATGATCTTCTTTGAGAGCACATTTCCAGAGAAAAAGTGCACGTGGAAAGCCTTTCTAAACACTAGAGAAATTCCAAACGTTTAAAGGTGCATAAAGAATGTGTTTAGTCTGCATAATTGACGGTCCTACCATTGTGAGTCTATAGCTTCAGCAAGACATGCTTGTGAACATCTTTGCTTTTTTATAAATGATAATAATGCAATCCCCACAAGCTATTCTGGCTCCAATTGTTTCAGTGTCTTTTAGTTAACAGTAACAGGAGGCTGAAATAACTTGAGAGTGAGATAGGGCAATTCTTGTAGTAAGTCATTTGGAGTTCCAGAGCATAGGGTTCATGTACTTTTGTGATAAATAAAACTGGTTTTCCATAAATAGAGTAAGGCATTGTAATGTAACAACAAACAAAGAACCACCACCAACTGTATCTTTGTAAACTTCTGAGCTTTCAAGGATATTAACACAGAATTTTGACATTATGAAGAAATTCTCATTAGTATATAACCACAAAAAGATTTGGTTCACGGATATTTTTACCAAGGTGTTGTGTAAACACGAGACAATTTTGTGTGTGAAGGAGATGCAATCCTTCACCAGGTTTTTCTTTCCTTGGGACATCTTGTAAAAAACTTCACGATGTATAAAATATTGTGATTTTACCTCTTCAGTTTTGTAGACTTTCTTTTGTCACTTGATCAATACTGAAATCTTTACTGCTGTAGTGAGCTCTGCAGCAATACAGAAACTCTTTCCAAGGCATAAGTTTCAAGAGTGTGCATTTCATTCCTCATGAAAAGCTGTATGCAGTTTTCTGCTAGGTGCCTTGCTTTGATTTCTGTAGAGGACAGAGTTTGCTAACACCGTTTAATTGGGTTAGTGAAAGGATGGTTGATGTAAAAAATAAAAATAGAAGAAAATGAACCGATCCCACTTGCCTTCTAGAGTGCCTGTTGTTTACATTTTTTTAAAGTGGGGTTTTTAAAAAACATTGAAAGTACTATTGAAGATGTGTTCATTGTCACTGATATTATTTATAAATATAAGAGAACTACCTCATAAAATTTAGATAAAATTTTAATTTTTTTCTTCCTTTTTCTAACTATAGAATCAACTTCATACCTTCAATGATGTGTGTAATAATGAGTCATTAGTTTCAGACACAGAAACGTAAGTAGGAACATTATTCTGAATACTTTAAGTGCACTTTCTGATTGCAGTTCTTCTGTGTTGTTGTTATCTATTTAACACAGCGGGAAGTGGTGATAATCTGAAGTGTTTATGAGAAATGTTCTAATCAGGGCTGGAATGAATGGTTTTAAATGGTAACTTCAGAAGTGTTTCTAAATGTTTGTAAATTTTTGACTGTTTTTTAAAAGAGATAAGGTAACTTCTAGAAAAATGCAGATTGTGGAATAATAACTACCTGTGACAGGTATGCTGTATAAATATGAACTAGCTAACTCTTATCCAAGTCCTATTTTTGCTGCCGTCTGTTGCTTCTAATTCTGTAGTTAATTAATGCTTGTTTTGCCATCGCTGGCACCTATCCTTGTTGCTGGTTTTCCATGGAGTTTGC
Source organism: Penelope pileata (assembly GCA_013396635.1). Taxonomy (NCBI): domain Eukaryota; kingdom Metazoa; phylum Chordata; class Aves; order Galliformes; family Cracidae; genus Penelope; species Penelope pileata. Next base: position 114,710 of record WBMW01001628.1, read on the forward strand.
GAGGCAATGCTTTTAGAACTTTATTGTTTTTCTTCAAAATCCTTTTCAAGCATGCTTAAGGATTCTAAGGATGACTCCTGTAAATCGTTTGAGGTTTCGTGCATGGGATTGTATTCCAGTGAGGAAATGTATTATTTTTTGTACAACTTGAAACTTGATGTTAGAATTGTTTAGCATTTAGGCAGAATTATGTCTTTAGGTAGCTGAAATAACTGTTTTTTTGAAATACTAGGCAAATTATCTAAAACGTAGGATTTTACTTGTGATATCCTCTTTGCTTTTATCTTGGGGCTTGTATCCATGTGCATGTCTGCCTCATGAGATAGGCACATGCTCCAGGATCTTTTCCTTGTTCATGGTGAGTCTGTTACAACAGCAGTTGGCTTCCTATTTGATGCAAGTAGTTCTGCTGCACTTGGTTTTCTTCAACACTTATTTATTCAAACCTAGGAGCAGTCCAGACACAATACTGCAGGCTTCATGTAAATAGCAACTTCAATATTTTCAGTGGAATTTGTGGTAATAGGTTGATATTCTAAAAATAAAGAATCAGAATCTGTGACTTTTTTTCTTTCCATAAGGATGTGAAAATGCCTTGAGAATGCAAACAAATAACTGCTTGCTATTTTTTTTTTCATGTCATTCATCATTAAGTCAACAGGTGAACATGAGTCCATGCTATCCATTTATTTAAAAGTAGATTTTGGTACCTAGTGTCAGGAAAAAAAAGCTTAAATGGAAGAATTCTCTTCAAGCGTGATGTCAATATCTCACTATAATCTGATACAGCCTGAATGTAATTTCATCAAGCTCGTGTGCAATTCCCAAGATTTGCATTATTCTAATAAAAATTTGTTATTTGTACCCTGGGAGGTGTGGATGTTTTTTTTTTTCCAAAGCCATTGGCCCTGTATCACAGGAAGTTAATATTGCAGGGATATAGCTGGCTTTTGGGTTATGCAGAACAAAGATTTTAAGATCTGTGTTGAGTGTGTGAGGTGACGTGGTTGGCTGGGGTATTTTCAATATTGCACTGCCAGTGTAGGGGGTGTTGTTACTGGGATGGCCAAAGCTCAGTTTAATCCATCCTTCCTCCTCCTCGCTTCACGCTGCAAATCTGAACCTGAGGTGTTTCTTCCTTAGTTTATCTTCTGAAATAGGTTGTCAATGAAGTGGTTTTTAACAGCTAGTAACTAATTGATGAACACCAAAAAGGAAAATAGAAAAAAAGAGGATGTTTACATTTTCCTGTAGAACAGCAGTTGCACTGTGGAAGAAGATCAGTTATCTTAAAGCTGAAGGAAATTGTCAGATTCTCATTTGGGATGTGGCTTTCTTGGCAAGGGCATCTGTAAGCAGCCTGTCATTTCAAAGGAGTGTGTCAGGAAGAGAAGACCTTCTTTTCCACATTGGTAGTATGTGAGTTTTTTTTTTTTAATCTGAATTCCAGTTGTTATGATATTTTACCTCAAAAGCTGGGTACCACTCGGTGTCAAGTGTTGCTGCTCGTCTTCATGTGTCTTTTGGAATCACTTCTCCTGATACTTTGCTGGCCAGATAGTCAGCAAAGGCTGGTGCAGCAGGGTGGGGAAAACCTCCTACTTCTGCAGTTCATTCAGTACAAAGCTTCTCTCTCACTAGACTCTCTTCGTGAGAAACTTTTGGATCAGGAAGCACTTACGGAGTTGGCAGTGACTGAATGAGCAGCAAAAGGAAAGCTTTTCATTCCTTTTTTTTCCTTAGGCAGAGGAGAAGGAACGTCTGATTTATTTTGTACCTGTGTAGCTTCTGCAGCTTTATTGGAGGAAGATGTTTTCCATTATGTCTGGTCATCCCCATTATGTGTTTTGACTTTTCCAGATGCATTTGGAACTGTCAACCTTTGGGATTTCTGCCTCTGTATCTTGATAAGGTGGGTTTGCAGGAGGTATCTTTTTGTTTTTGAAAGAGCTATGAATTAGTTCTTGCTCTTCCCTGTGATGTGGAAGTATCATCAGCATTTTTTAGCAAATGTTTCACAATAGTAACTTCCTACCTTTATCTGCATGGGTTGCAAATTTTTCTACAATAAGACAAGCAGACTAAAGCATTTTCTGTCAAGGAAAAACGTTGGATTCCCCAACTTTCACTTGAAAGCAGCAGAAAACAAAGAGGGAGGTCTGTTGTCTACCTGTAGATAGTTGTATGTCTTTTTACATTTAGTTTATTTGACTGAGTAGGCGTATTGTCCACCTATGTGCAGTGTCTTGGTGACTCAACTTCTTAACATCCATCAGAGAGATACATTGAATGCAGCTGTTTCTTGCTCTTCAGATGGAATCTAATTTTTGGCGTCAGAACATTACCTAAGGTACTGAAGAATATGAAATTTACCAAAGCTTAAAAAAATGAAGTTGAACAGATGAGTCTTCAAGTCTTTGAACAGTGATTTCTGAAACGGTTTGGCTGATGTCAGACAGTAAAAAATGATCATTTCTTTCATGGAGGGAATGGTTTTGTGTGCCAATTGGGCCATAAGAGGGAAAAGTATTCTTTTATTCCTTAATGAGGAGGCTGCTGGTTTGTGAAAACAGCAGTAGAGATATCTTGTCTTGCTTTTCACTTGGCAGGCCAAGAATTTGAGTTTTGGGATTCAGGTTGGTGCTGAGATGACCTCCCTCCTCATTTTAGAACCTAATTGCCTGCACTTAAAAGCTTTCTACAGAGTAATTTCATATGTCCAAAATTCCCTTCACCTGTCAACATAAAGATCTGGATTATTTCTTCTTTCCCTTCCCTTTCTTTTCTTACATACTGAGATACTAAACTGCAACTTCTGTGTTGGTTTTTCCCCTTCACCACTAATTTCTCAGTCTGTGTTAAGTCTTGCTTTCTCATGTTCTGCCCAGGCTCCCCAAATGAGTTTATAGCACCATGATTTAAATGCCTCTTCCCCCTCTCTCTGTTTCCATATCCAGGGATCTTCTCAGACTTTCTCCGAAGCCAGAATACTAGTTATTTGCTCAGCTCTCTAATGTTTCTTTCTAGTGGCATACATTGCAGCTTAACTGTGTTGTCAGGGTTGTTTTGGGGGCCTGCAGAGTTTCAAATAGGAAAATGTGTGCTGATAAACAAAAACCTGTGCTTGAATGTTTGTGGGGAAAGTGCCTGCTGTATCCTCTTTGCATTTCTGATCCTAAATAATGAAGGTCAGTGCTGCTTCCCATCTGTGGTTGTTGTTGTAGTTGCCGTTTCAGTGATTTAGTCAAGCAATGTTAGTGTTCATCCTTTGTGAGCTGCTCGTAGTATTGCTACATTTTTTGAGTTTTTATATTGTGTATTTCAGTGACATTGCTGACTTCTTGTTGCATTTCATCCAATACTGAGCTGATGTGTTTTCGTAGCTGCGTGGCAAATTGTGCTGGGAACTGACTGGTTGGGTAAATAGCTTTTGGTTTGGGGGGTTACTTTGCTGAGGGCTTGGTTCCTGAATCTGGGTGATTGTGTGGTCGCTCAGTATTGCACCACAGCCTTAGATTAAAATGTTCCTAGGACTCGAACCCAGCCCCCCTTTAGGGCCAGGGAAATGTGTATGCTGTAGTTTCCTTCTGGATTTGTTTACAGTAATAGATGGAATTCAAGCTCCAGTACCTTTTTTAAATAAATTTCAGCAACGACAGGTTGTATCAAACTGCAGCTGCAGCTCTTCTGCTCTTTTCTCCAAAGCCTCATGGCATGCCTAGAGAAACTAATGTCAAAAGCACTTGAGTTTAGTTTCTTGGAACTAAAACGTCTGCTTTGGAAAGACATGAATTGTCTCTAAATCGTATTGAATGTCTAGGGAGAGATAAATGAAGTCTGGAGGTCATCTGGTCTAATATCTTTTGTAGATTTCCAGCAGGAGAAAGGTTTAGAGTTCATTAAATGAGAATATCTGCTACCATCACTTTTTCATTTTCTTCTCCTCCTCCCTTGCCCACAACACGCACTGGTAGGATGTATCACATCCTTCAAGTGCCTTTTCCTTTTGTTATCCCAGCTACTAAAGCCATGACAAATAGCTGATACATGTTATTGCTGAGATGAATGTGCTCGCTCCTGAGGTGCTGAGGGCTTCTGTTATTGCAGAGCAGTTCTTCGTCCTGCTGCTTTTCTATTAGAGGATACCTATACGTTGGTCATAGTGCACGTCTTCAACTGTTTGCTTTAGTATGAAGAGAGAAAAGTTTCTATAGCCTTTTCAAGAACTTCTTTTAGAAGAAAATTTGAGCATATTTTCACTGAAAATTGAGTTCCTGCTAAATTGTCTGACTTGTAGTGATATCACATAGTGATAGTCAGGTAATAATTTGCACGTCACTCTATGAAAAAGTACTTCTGTGTTTTGAAGAATACAGACTATGTGAAAGGGATTTTAACAAAGCTGTAAATAGAAATGAAACCGTGTTGAACAATACTGAAGGTTATACGTCAGATTTTCTTGTAAGGAGTTGTTCTAGGTTGCTCTGCTTTTTTGTTTGTGTGAGGTTGTGAAATTGCCTGAGTTAAGGTGTTTGCTTTGTTTGCAAGGGAAGAAACACTCCAAAGAAAACCACTAGGCAAAAAAACCCTTCCTGAAATGGAAGTGTTCAGGAAATAAATCAGGCATACTGCATTCCCACTGAAATTAGCTTTTTCTGATGAATCCTTGAACCTTTTTGCATAAATGTATTTCTTAGTATGCGAGAGAACAAAACCCTTTGTGCTGGTAGTAGTTTGTCCTCCAAAAGGGAGCAATGCATTCAGCGGTCGCTGTGCCCCAGCAAAGCCTGGGTGGTCGATTCTCTGGGGAGACACGCTGCCTTTCACAGGGATCCTCTTGCTCTTGGCCACCCTCAACAAATCCATCACACATGGTTGCTTACTCTCATAAATCTGAGATGTCATTGTAGCACAATTGAGATCTCTAGTAGCAGAATACATGTATTAAAGAAAAGGATGTTTCTTCAGAAGAGTGATCCGTTATTTCTCAGAAGAAAAATGGTGCTGACTAGAAATAAAGATCTGTCATACTCATTTAATAAACCGTGTAGGAACTAACTCAAGAAAGAGTTTCTGTTCTTTCCTTTGGAGTAGCCAAAATGCAAGGTGTAACTCTGGGAACGATGTCTGATGGGTATCGTGCCACGCTGAGCAGTGGTCCTTGCCCAGTAGCGATGCCTGCTGAGCGTAGCAGTGTTTACCTGGGGTTCATTCCCAAAGGTACAGGTCTAGCAGTTCAGATCCAAGAAGGAACTAAGCAGTGCTGGCACAAAATCACTTCAATTAACTTACAACTCTGGTGTTAACGCTGTCCCCTCTTATGGAGGTGATTTTTTTTGCACATTCCGTAGCCAGAAATGTCTCCATTCAGGTCTCCTACATCCAGTGGATGTGTGCTCAGTCATGAGACCGTGTCTGTCTACCTTTTATTTGAGCAAAATGCAGACTGTGATGCTTCCTGGCTGTGTGTTGGTCATGTAGCAGGATCCCTTCTCCCACAGCAGGGGAAAGGAATATCAAGCAGGAAGTGTAAGCTGAGAGCAAACAGGCTGTAAGTGAGGGAGTGTTTTGTGCAAGCTGCATTCAGCTTTCAAGAGTGTGGCCTAGGAAACTGTGATTTAAGACAAATGGTAATATTTGAATTCCATCACAGCTCTTTATGACTGCTTATGCTCTGTAGGTGTGTTATTTCCCAGAAGGCAACGTAATCCTTATGGTGGGTCTCTCTTCGTCAGTGACAACTTCATGTCTTCTGCTGCCATGCAGATTGCATACGAAACAGAGTAAAGACTATTTTTCTCCCAGATTAAACTGGTGGCTCACTTCTCACGAATAATTCTGTCTGGGAGCACTCTTTTCTGTTACTCAGCCTTGCAGTTGATGCCAAGGCTATCAGCAGTCTGACAGTGAGAAAACATGGAGAATACCACTGTGGTCCTTCTGCATGGAGACCAATGGATAAGAGCATTATTCAGAGCCATTTCAGTCTCTGGGGGATATTGGTAGTAAATATTCAAAGGAATAACAACTTCAGCTGTAAAATCTACACATCCACATCCACATGAAAACGTGTTTCTTACTTCAGGTTTTGTTAAGAAGCCAAGTTCTGAATGAGGATGTAAAATGTATACTCCAAAGGCTGGTTTGGGGTGGGTGTCTTTGAAGCGTTGGGGATAGTGGTTAATTTTATTTATTTATTTTTGAAACGAGGCTGTAGGAAGTTAAATAGATCTTGATTTTGCAAAACAAACCTGGCATGCTGTTCTCATGCTCCTTTTTGAGCAGATATTTGCAGTCATTCTTAACAAGTCAAAAGTGACCGTGCTGGTAAATTGCTGGATCTTGTAAGCCAGTTAGAGGACATTTCATTTTCAAACAACATTTCAAAGAATATTTGATTCCCCATGTCTTGGAGTTGAAATAGAAGAGGGTGATATAGGAATGGTGTTGAGTAGTAGGAACTTTGCTCTTGAGTTCGTCTATAGCAATCAGGCAACTCAAAACAACTGTGGAACTGGCAATATGCCCCAAAAAAGTGAGTTCTGTTTCGAACACCTACAAAGGCGATCCTTCTTTACCTAAGGAATCCCATTTTCTTATTGTGGATGATAAAGACAGGCAATCCTGGAAGTTTAATAGTGACTGTAAATGCAGCACAGGTAATAGTGGTAAGATGTAATTCTTCCTGTCATCCTCTAAGACACCCCTGTCCTCCTAGGGGAACAGAGCACTTTTATTCCAAGGCCATTGAAACTGGAGGCTGTGCTTTAAATACTGAAATGTGCTCTAATTGCTTCTGGTGCCAAAAGCTGGATAAACAAACGTTTGCTTGGAAGGAAGGAATAAAAAGGAGCTTATATGCTGGTTTCCAGGCAGGGCTGTTATTTCTGGAAGTTCAACTTGTATTTTGGAAAATTCAAATTTCCTTGTCCCATTCTGTTTGAATATTTGGTTACGGATTGGCAATGAGTGAAGTTCCCTGTTGCTATGGATGAAATAAAATGAAGATTTTGAAGTATCTCTATACTGTATGTGAGTGAGTATGACTACGTAAGACAGAAGGTTTTAAAACTGTAGGAATTGCTATATACTCGAGAGAATTTTTAAAATGTTTAAGTGCTTTTCTTATATGATCATTTCCATTGCTCCCACCTTTAGCTGCATTTGCAAACTCAATAGTTGTTTTGGAATTTCGTGCTAAACTCAGATCAAGTAGCAGTGTTTGTCAAACACTTACCTGTGAGGTGTCTGAAAGGAGTCTGCAGGTGCTCTTTTGAACTCTAATCAATAAAAAATTGGTAGAGTTGTTGCTTATGTGTTTGCTAACGATCCATAGGTGAGAAGTGCTGATGTTTGTCAGTAGTCTTCTGGCTGAACAAAAGATACAGAGATCATTTGCTTCCTGAATGAACAAATATGCGTTGTGTTCAAAAACATTTTTTTATGCTTACTACAATTACAGATATTAATTTAAAAGAAATGGTATGCTAGGGCAGAAGACTGTATTATAGACAGACAATTTTAGATATATTTCCACTTCTGTTTTTTCATCTCTAGGTCAATTGCAAAAGAGCTTGCAGACTGGCTTATCAGCAACAATGTAGTTGAGCACATTTTTGGACCAAATTTACACATTGAGGTTTGTATAAAATTGTTAATCTTATTTGTAGTATAAATATGGAGGAGTAACTTCTTGTTCTAGTAAATCTTCCCTCAATGTGATTTTCTCACTTTGCAGATCATCAAACAGTGCCAAGTGATTCTGAATTTTCTTGCAGCCGAAGGGAGACTTAGTACTCAGCACATAGACTGTATTTGGGCTGCAGCACAGGTATACATCATTTTGTTTTCATAATCATGGTACAAAAAATGGAAAATGACAAGTTTGTTTTATTTTACATTCATAAAGTTGAGTTTATTACTTTTTCCTTTCTGTTTGTTGCAGTGTTTAGCTCACCAAATTTTGAGTTAGGTAACTGCTGCAATTAATTTTTTTCATTAGTTGCTAAAATTTTTCTAAGCTATCTTTATGCACACAAAAAAAATGAAGTTGTTGATTGAAGGCACAGTGTTTTCACCCAGAATAGAGACAGAGATTGTAAAGCAGATGTAGCATCTTTTTGCTGCTTGGTATAGCTTCCACTTCACTGCCTGTTGGTGGGAATCGGGGTGAAAATGGCAGCAGTGAAGCTCACAGCTGTGCTCCAGCATTGGTGTTAAAGTCTATGCAGAATGCAATAAGATTTTATTTTTCGCTCAGTAGGCCTGGAAACTCTGATAGGCTTTTTTCCTTTGGAAAAAATATGTTAGTTTACTAATTTGGATATATTATTATGCTGCTTGTTTTGTATTATGGTTTTTTTTCCTTAGGAGATTTGAATACAGTAGACATTCTGATAACCTGCTGTGGAAACTTCTTCCATGGTTTCATTCTGCCTTTATCATGCATTAAAAACAAACAAACAAAACAAAAACATGCCCACACAGGAAAAGAAAGAAACTTCAAGTTTCCAGTGTCAGTTTTCCAAAAAAAAATACACTCAAAGGTCAACAAAACAGAACAGATATACAGAGCATACTTTGATATGAGTTACAGTTTGAAGGGTTTTTTTCTATATTCAATAGTACTTGTGTCTGTTTAGTTTCATTCAAATACTGTAAACACTCTGTGACCTTTGTAGTCCTTTGTCATTGTATAAAGAGCATCTGGAATGTTAATAAACACTTGTTATAATAGCATTCCCTGTAAGGGGCTCCAACAATTTTCTGTATCAGATTAATAATTACTTCAGTTACATAAGAATCTGCTTTGTTATTCTCACACATCCAGTAGTTCACACTGGTGTTAGAGCTCTAGATTTTTCTCTTTCATACTGTTTTCAGAAATCAACATAATTATCTATATGATATTTCTTTTACAGTTTGCGTGCTCATTTTAATGTAGTGATATTTTCAAAATATGTTTCATATCAGAATTAAGTTATGCCCAGATTACCTCCTGTAGAAGGTTTAAACCTCTAATGTCTTAACGGATGACAGCTTCAGGCTAAAAGAAGGCCTTAAAGTATTTATTTTTCACTTTTTAAACCATTTTTTTGACAAGAAATTCTCTGAATCGAAGCAGATTATCTAAGAACTTCTCTAACATTCAAGATGTTTAAACACAGCCTTGTATAGAGCCCACATAACTTCATTCTGGTTTCACTGATACGTAGGATGGGGCCTGTACCCCTTGAACTCCTTACATGGATATTTTATATTCTAGGAAGGAAAAGTAAAATGAATAAAGTAGGGAAAAATGCACTCTTTTGTGGTGTTATGTGATAACCAACGTTAGCAATGCTTTTTTTTTTTTTCCTTGGGAGCTTCCTTTGACATTATTTTATTTTTTGAATTATCAGCATCCTTATGAATGTAATGAAATCTTTTGACTATGAGCAACATTTAAGCTAGGAGGGAATATTTATGAGCACTATCACCTCAATACAGAAATAGAGCAGTTAGCTAAAAACAGTGTCATATTTTTTGACATCCATTACCAGAAAGACAAAAAAATAAATTTCTAAACAGGACTGTTCTCTCTGTCTTATTAATCTGTTAATGTCTTTATTTGTGTTTACCACTGCTAGTCAGTTAATCTTTGTCAATACTGTTTTCCTCAAGAATACATTAGTATTTCAGATGTTTTATTTAAATTAAAATGCAAACTTAACTTTAGTTCTTTTCCCCAAAGCTCTAACTAGAACTAAAGAAGATATGTGATAGTTTTACCATCTGATGTCACTGAACTTCACATGCTTTAGAATGTAAAAATTCAGTCAAAATTGCAGGTTTCATGTTTAGAGCTGTTGGACAAATGTTTCTTAAGAATTTGTGCAATGAACATGTTTAATTGCTGCAACTTTATCCAACTTTTTTTTTCTCAATGAAACTATTTTTTGAAGTTCATTTTGCCTTTTTTTTTTTAACTTCTCTGTTTGTACTTTGTAGCTAAAGCATTGCAGTCGTTACATACATGATTTGTTTCCTTCTTTGATCAAAAACCTGGACCCTGTCCCACTTAGGCATCTTCTTAACCTAGTCTCAACTCTTCATCCAAGTGCTCACACTGAACAGGTAAAGATGAACAAAATCACTGTTACAAGAAATTATGTTAGTATTTTAAGTGTCATGTGTTTGTCTTTCTAAAGGAATGCATCCAATTTATTCACTAATGCATAAGAGAGGAACATACATGAGTGAAATTGTCATGTTTCTTCAAGTAAGCTTTTCTAGCTTTGGAATTACAGTTTTTTTCAGAGGCTTTTGAAAACTGCATAACCACCAATAGAATATTTTCACACCGTTTCTGAACTTGGGAAGTGTTCCACAATATTTCTTCATTTTCTCTGTTTGTTTATTTTGATTTATTTTGTAGCACTGGTGTACTGAAAGGTTAACAATGTACCTTTGCATACAAAACCTACTGCTTCTTCATGGCACTGTTATCTGGTTTTCTTTGTAGACCTTGTACTTGGCATCAATGCTTATAAAAGCACTGTGGAATAATGCACTAGCAGCTAAAGCTCAGCTGTCAAAACAGAGCTCTTTTGCATCTTTACTCAGTACTAATCTACCTATAGGAAACAAAAAAGGTATGTATTACCCAACCAATACGGTATTGAAGTTTTTAATTGTCATAGTCTCCTTTTTACTTAAGTGTTAAAAAAAAAAAAAAAAAAAAAAAGGTCTCCCC
>WBMW01001628.1:125468-209437 GCA_013396635.1 Penelope pileata
GGTGTCCTGCCAGCATGTTTTTCAAGAAGGAGGTAAAATAAAGTAGAATAAAGACAAAAGCATGTTGTGGTTTAACCCAGCAGGCAGCTAAGTACCACACAGCCTTTCGCTCTAATTAGTATTTTTCTTTTGTTTTTATTTTAATTCAGGGAATGATCCATAACTCATCAGTTAATTATTTCTGTTCTGGTGAACAGCTACAATTTTCTAGCTACACAGAATCTTACAAGAGTTTATCTGAGCTTTACCTTGTTTCTGATGTTACATGCTATTTCTGTTTTCTGACTTGACCCTGCATTTCCCTGCAGTCACTTCTAGAGGTGCTGCCAACGCACTGTACTGTAGTTCCCCTAACGTTTCTTACTGTTGATTTTTATGAATCATGGACAACTATATGCTGGCAAAAAGAATTTTAGTCACCTACTTTTTTCCAATCTGTTTTTTTTCCTTCAGAAGAAGAGGAGCTCAGAAGAGCAGCACCTTCACCTTGTAAGTATGGTTTTAGAAGTATGCCATGATTTTATACATTTGATACTACAGTGTTTTTATAGAGCTATACAACTTGGGTAGAAGAAAAAGTAGTACCAATTTGAAATTATGTGTTTATGAGAATTACATTAAAATTATATTTAGTGTAGAATCGAGGCAGTTGATATATCTGTGTTATGTACTGGCACAAAGAGACATCAGAATACAAATTTTGTACTAAAATGCACAGTATTCTAAATAGGGTTTTTATTGTTGAGGTATTTGAGTTGTTTGAGTTGTCTTCCTAGTTAAAATGTTTGTAGTCAGAATGCTTTTGAGTTCAACATACGAGGCAGATTTCTGTAATCTGTTACATTCCAATTAATGTATAGTACAAAGTAACTGGGACACATGATTTTGAACTAGGGTCACCAGCAGCTAGCCCTCAAAGTAGTGACAACAGTGACACCCACCAGAGTGGAGGCAGTGATATTGAAATGGAGGAACAGCTTATTAACAGAACAAAACATGTACAGCAGAGACTTTCAGATACCGAGGTAAGCGTGTAAATCTTACTCTGTGAATTTTGTTGCTGAATTGCCTGTTACTGGCTATGAAAATATGTTTTTCTGTGATTTCTTCAGAAGTTGAACAAACACATAATGTGTATCCCTGTCTGCAGCAGGACAATGGATAGCTAGAATAGCTTGCATACACTATATTGTACCTTGCCTGTGAACAAGTGCAATATTAAAAAAAAAAAAAAAAAGTGGGGGGAAATCCCTGTGTTTAGGTTGTATTTAAGTAAGATTAATTTCCTTGTAAGGGATTTTGTGACGTGCTGTTTGTGTGCCGCAAAGTGGCTCTGTGCATACACAAAGAACATAGTCTGTTATGAATTATGTCATACCAAAGTTAAATTCCTAACTCTGAATCTCACTTGGAGCATTTTGTCATTGGCAATGGAACTGAAAAAAAAGGTATGAAAACTTGTAGTTCTGACACATTTCCTTGTGAAGCAAGAATAGCATTTGAATTATGATGATGTTGGTTATGTATTTTCAATGGTGTTTTGCTTTTCCACCGATCTTAAAAAAAAAATAAAAAATTTAGGAATCCATGCAAGGAAGCTCTGACGAGACAGCAAACAGCGGTGAGGATGGCAGTAGTGGTCCTGGCAGTAGCAGTGGCCACAGCGATGGATCCAGTAATGAGGCCAACTCCAGCCATGCAAGCCAGTCTGCTGGAAGTCCTGGCAGCGAGGTGCAATCAGAAGACATTGCAGATATTGAAGCTCTCAAAGAGGAGGAGGATGAAGACGAAGAAGATAGGAATCATAATCCCCCAAAAAGCAGTAGGAGCACAGATCTACGAAGCAGGAAACTGGAATCACAAACAGGCATTTGTCTGGGAGATTCACAAGGGGCACCGGAGAGGAGCGGTACAAATAATGGGACAGGAAAGGACCATGTTTTTAATACTGACTCTGTAACACCAGTGGATAATCGAATTAGAATGCTAGATGCCTGTTCCCATGCTGAGGATGCAGACCATGACATGACAGGGGAAATGAGCACTGCTCACATTTCACAAGGGTCTCAAGATTCTTGTATAACTCATACAGGAGACTTCCTTGGGGAATCGATTGGAAATGAATTATTTAACTGTCGACAATTCATTGGCCCGCAGCATCACCACCACCATCACCACCACCACCACCACCACGATGGGTAGGTAGCTTGGCATTTCTCCTGATTGCTCCTATAACAGAAATAAAAGTGGTGGCAAAATATTCAGATCAGAAATTTGTGTGGACATTTCACTGTACTCCAGGATAATTTTGCCTGACAGAGAGGATAGTTATCACAGATAGTTATATAGTCATCTGTTTTGCTAACATGATCAGGTTTTTTTATCACTGTATTTATTCAATGCAAAAAATTGATATTTAACAAAATGCTAATTGTTTTGTAGAATGCTATTATTCACCTAACTTGAAGAAGTCTACACAATCATGATGATAGCGAGACCTTCAGTTTGTCTGTAGTTATTTTTCAAATTCATATAATCATCTGTTCAAGTAGAAGATTCAACCTGACTTCAGCTTTAGAGAGATGTCTGTTGGGTTACATTAGTTGTATAGTGCAATACACGTGTGAACCATGCATTGAGTGAGTTGACTGCATGATAACGCTTCAGTTTTCTTGTAGAAAATGCTTTAACTCTCATTTATCTAACTAGTCTCCTATAAAGAACTTCTTTGATGTTGTCTGTTCAAATGTTCCTCTTTTGCAGGCATATGGTTGATGATATGCTCAGTGCAGATGATGTCAGTTGCAGTAGTTCTCAAGTCAGTGCAAAATCAGAGAAAAACATGGCTGACTTTGATGGGGAAGAGTCTGGCTGTGAAGAAGAGCTTGTGCAGATTAATTCACATGCAGAGCTAACATCTCATCTTCAGCAGCATCTTCCTAACCTCGCCTCTATCTATCATGAGCATCTTAGTCAAGGTAAGAGTAATAAAAAGAAAGCAGAAAAACTTTGTACTTCGATCTCAGTTTTATATAATTTTGAAGTAGTCTCCAACAAATAAATAATAAAATGATTTTAACAGTACATGTGTGGGATTGTGTATAAAAAAGTAGTTATCCAAAGAAACCACAATTACTACTGAGATTTTACAGTTTCTCCAAGGGATTCATTTCTGTATCACATTAGATATAACTGTGTTTACCATTTTTGTTTGTTTGTTTTGTTTTTCCTTCTTCATATATGTACTGGAGCTTTTCATGCAAGTTAAAACAAAGGTGCTAAGAAGCCTAACATGTTATTAAAGTTAAAAGAAAAGTGCTACTGAAATGACATATTTTTTTCCCCTGAAACCTTTTCTTCGGGTGGGTGGATCTTACTTTGATTTCATACATTTGTCATCTTAAATGAATTAACCTTAATAGACTGTACAAAGGATAACTTCTGAAAAAATGAGTTAAAATATAACTTGATATCTGGAGGAGCTTTCATTAAAGGGCATTTTATGCTATTTTATCTTTCACTGCCAGATCTTTTACTTTTCTTCAGGGTGCAATTTAGGGTGCTGTTATAATGCTCTGCAAGAATTATGGTATCTTTCCATATGCCATTGTGGCAGCTTTTTTTTTTTTGTTTTATCCTCCTTTTAAATATAATGGAGGAGGGGGGTATGGTTAGTGAAGGGTTTGAAGATTTTTTTCACTGGTTTGGCAGAACCATGTTTGCTGTCTTCCAGCACACAGTAAAACCACTATTATTTATATCTTTTCCTGAAACATGGTTGAGTATTTGTTCTTCAGGCACAGTATTTCTTATTGTCTGAACCCGAACTGTATTTTCAGCCAGACACTGAAAATTGAGAAAGTTATTTTTTTCTGAATTACGTAGTGGAATATACTACTAAAACTTTGTGGTTAAAACATGCTGTAAATTAGCATCTTTTTTCCACAGATATTATACATCTTGCTGAAGATTGAAATCATTGTTAGAGCATGAGAGCTTCAGTGCACTTAATGCTCTTACCGTGTGTAAAATTACTCTTTGTTTTTCATACTTTTAGTTAAATATAGGATATCATACAGTATGGAAAGAGTTGATTGAAATGTGCTTCTTTCTTGCTTTCTGACCATAGTAGTTAAAAAGATACCTCTCTTCAGGCCACAGTGCTACAGAAAAGCTTAAGGAATACTTATATGAATTAAATGTAATTAAATGAAAAACCTATTGCACCTGCATCTGCTTTTCTTAAGCAGTGTTTTTGTTGCACCTTCAGTTAACCAAAAACAACGTGAATAACACCTTAACTGCTGACTTCTTGCATGATCATAATGTTTTGACTTTCTTCTTTTAAGAAAACATGATGAATTTCTAAAATGATGCATTTCAATACTCTTACTGTGTGTAAAATTTTTAAGAAATTATATGGTGAAAAAGGCTGCAATTGTGATGTTACTGTATGCACTTGAAAATAGCCAAATGTACAAATAAAGCGTGTTGTTGTTGCACCGAGGGAATAATGTTTACATTAGATAATTCCTTCTATTTATTCAATAATGATCTTTCTGTTTTGTTCAGGACCAGCAGTTCATAAGCATCAATATAATAGCAACGCAGTGACAGACATTAATCTGGATAATGTTTGCAAGAAAGGAAATACCCTTTTGTGGGATCTGGTCCAGGATGAAGATGCAGTAAGTTGAATACCAAAAAAGAATATTTTTAAGAAGAAAATAGATAGGTGTTATTCAGTGACCTTTCTTTCTACTTGGTGTAGATTCATCTTTCTGAAGGGCTGATAAATGAAGCAGAGAAGCTGCTCTGTTCTTTGGTATGCTGGTTCACTGACAGACAGATTCGAATGAGATTCATTGAAGGCTGCTTAGAAAATTTAGCAAACAACAGGTAACTTTAAATTATATGCTTTTATGTTTATATTTTTTTCAACATACAGGAAATTCAAGTTGAATGTATCAGTTACTTTTACAGGAAGACAAGTTGAAACAGATAAAAGTGAAAATGCAGAAGTACTTTTAAAAAGTGCTACAAATGTGTCTGTTGTTCCATTTTTCTATTCTATCAGCATCCTGAATTTCTCATCTTGTTGCATTTGTCTGTTCTCCCTTCTACCAGAGGTCACTGCCTTCCTATCAGTTGGTAACATCAAGTCTGTATCTTAAGCAACTGAGTACAAAGTCAGGTGTATAAACATTTGGCACTGAATGTTTAGATTTTGCATGTAAGTGACTGAGAAACAAACAAGTTCTTATCCACCAAGTCTGTTATGGGATTCAATTTCTGTGAAGAAGCAGCTGGAGGCTGAAGATGTGCCTTGGCCTTAGATAATTCTTTTAATACTAACCAGAACTGTGAGATTGTACAAAGACTGGCAAAAGTGGAATTCTGTTGGTTCAACCAATCAGCTGCTGGTGGATAAGCACCTGCAGTGTTTCTTGTTACCTTTTCTCTAAGAACTGTATTTGTGAGATGAGCTACAAGTACACTGAGATATTAATTAATTGGAAGACTCCAAGATACGTATTACAGACATGAAAGTTTACATCTACACACTGTTTATACGCTTCTTGAATTTTCGTAGACAATAGTCTTATGGTACACAGCTATGTTAGTCTGCATTGACATTTTGAAGCAGATTTATTTCTACTGTCTCACCTGTTTGTAAAAAAAAAAATTATTCATTTTGCTGAAATTTCAAAAGATAAGTATTGTGAACCTCAAGAATAAGAATTTATCTTTTGAAATTTAAATACTTTTGGATAAATTAAATCCATACTGTTTTATTTCAATACTTGTCTGACAGCTCTTTGTGCAAGGTCGGATATGTAACAAATTTGAAGTATGTATAATTCAGGTGCAGAAAACTGATAAAACTTCATCCTGATATTTTCAAATGCTTTAAGTTAGTGTAACTGCTCATTGAACAGGAACTTCTTAAAGTAATTTTAAAGCTATTTTAATCCCATAACATATTAGAGTTGTATTATAGTCACTCCTTCTTTCTCCTTTAGATCAGTAGTAGTTTCGCTTCGTCTACTTCCAAAGTTATTTGGTACGTTTCAACAGTTTGGGAGCAGTTATGATACACATTGGATAACAATGTAAGTAGATTCTCTGCAAACACATTAAACCAACAAAAGTCATAACATTTAGGTGACTGCTTTGAGGCTTGCTCTTCTAGTGTGGTCCAAATTAGTAATGACCTAAGATTATCATCTTTTTGTTATCTGGCCTAGTTGTATGAATTTGTCTAATCACTGAGATCAACTTTTATTCCTAATAAGCACTACTGTCTTAACTAAGGTGAAGACTAATTCTTCTTTTTTTTAAATTTTTTTATTTTTGTTTTACTGTTTTCCTTGTCAGACAGTACTAGACATGCAGTAACAGTAATTGTAAAATACAGTAATTGTAAAATGCAGTAATTGTAAAAGGTTGCAGTAACTTGATGAGCACAGTGAGCTGTTGAATCCCTCATGGGCAGAGAGATCTCAACAAAATAGAGGGCTGGGCAGTCACCAACCACATGAATTCTAACAAGAGCAAGTGCCAGATTCTGCACCTGGGACATGATGGCCCTGGGTATAAATACAGACAAGGGGATGGGAGGCTGGAGAGCAGCCCTGCAGAAAGGGATCTGGGGGTTCTGGCTGATGAGAGGTTGAATCTGAGCCAGCAGTGTGCCCTGGAGCCAAAAGGGCCAACTCTGTGAGGAAAAATAGATCTGTAGTGAAAAATACGCCTGACTTTATGGTAGATGAAAAATGCAAAATTCAGTTTTATTTTATGCTTTTTTCCTGTAAAAGTTGTCTAATTTCGCTAGCTATTCTGGTATTCTTAAGAAATCCATAACAATTTCTGCCTTCTAAATTGAAACAGGTGGGCAGAAAAGGAACTTAACATGATGAAACTTTTCTTCGATAATTTGGTACACTACATCCAGGCAGTCAGGGAGGGACGACATAAACATGCATTGTAAGTACATAACAGAATTTGACTGTCTGATATTTTGCTTTTAAACATTACTTTTCTGATTTTCTTCTTCTGGTGCTTTTGATAATTTTTTTTCTTAAGTAAATACATTCTATAGTGACTTTACATGCTTAGAAAGTCTATAAAAATAGTCAGATTGTAAATATTTTCCCTTTAAAAAAAAAAGCAATGTATGTCATTTTTGTTAGACGTTATGTTGAACATTTATTTACAGATGAAACAGGGATTTTAGCAATGCATATCATTTTAAAGGGTTTTTGTATCATAAAGCTATTCAAATATTCTAGTTTTAATGTGTTATCCTGAACCTTTACGGTAGTTCATCTGTTTAACCTTTCATCCACACTTTCTGAAATGTATGCTTAAAATTAGGTGTATGTATACAAGTAATACAATTTCTAGCTTCCCAATCCCAGATGACTAGTCTGTTCAGGTTTTGACATTTTTAAAAATTTTTAATAAATAATTATATTGGATATTTCACTAATGATAAATTGCTTCCAAAGCTGTTTGAAGGTGGGGTGAACTGCTTTAAATTCAGGCTAGATAGCACACTGTTCTGCTCCTTTAGCCATTAAGCTTACAGCTTTTAAATGGGAATAAAGACAGTATTTTTATATAGGTTATGGAAATATTTTTAAAAAGTGTATGTATCAGTTGTGATCTTCAATGTATAAATTTCAGCATTTTAGAAGTTAGGAAAAAAATTAAGGTCAGCTTCTGCAGGGTGCTTGTGACAAAATGATCAAAATGATGCATTTGAATTGGACCATATGCAAAAAAAAAAACCACAAATGAGAAAAAAATAAAATTAAATCTTAAAACCACCTTATCTTCTTTCGTGTGGCTCTGTAATGTATGTAACTGGAGTCTAGACTATATTCAGGAAAAAAAGTTTATAAGAAAAAGATATTCTTTTAAGAGGAATATGCATAAGTTAAAAGAAAAAACACCTATAACAAGAAGCAATTATAGATTGCTAAGTAAGTTAAATAAACTTTTTTTTTTATACAAATTTAAATTTTAGATATAGCCACAGTGCAGAAGTTCAGGTTCGTCTTCAGTTCCTGACATGTGTGTTTTCAACTCTAGGATCACCAGATCATTTCAGTAAGTATTTTAGGTTACTTAATCAGAAAAGCACCTCACAATAAGGTCTACACACTTCTTAATAATCACTGATATTTTAAATAAATGTGACACTTTAAAAGGTATAGTTTTAAATAATCTATGATACTGCTTCAAAAGAAAGGTTTTTTTGTTGTTTTTTTTTGACTAATGGACAGAACCAACACTGGAGTTTAGATTCTGTTGACAGTCTGTGAGTGCAAGACTTTTTGTTCTGTGTTTTAGTTTTTCTAAATAAAAGAATTGTAGTAGTTACTGAAGTGAAGACAACATGTTCTGTAATGTGGGTTTAGATTCACGTCCATAATATTCCCAGAGGTTTTCTACTGGAGTATGCTATAAGTTGTGATGCCAAAAAGGAATAATTTTTGTATTTTGACACACTCAGAACAGGTTTATACTCCTTCTAGGGTCTTTTGTGGAAGTGATATTGTGTATGATAGTGAACTGTACAGATGCTGGAATGTTTTCATTCTGAAAAATTAAAAGTAGCGGGGTTTTTTCTCTGGCTGGTGAAATTAGAATCTGAACATAATTCTCTATTCTGTTAAGGCTTGATGGCTTACCCTTACCTATAAACTTGTTGGGCCACTTTCTTCTTAAGCTCTTGTAAACTAGTAGTGTTCAGTGTTGTCTCAGCATCAGCTCTGTACAGTTTCAGTTGATTGTGTGTTTAGGTGATACGTTAAAGTAGCTGAGGTAGTCTCATTACAGGTACTCAAAAAAATAAACAAACCAACACAAACAAACAAACAAAACCGTGTGAAAACATATTTGTTATTGTAGATTGAAGGTATTTGGAGCCTTTTTGGTATCACAAATGTTTATATGTCAAGTAAGAAAATAAACCCACTGTTTTCCTGAGAGATCTATGTATGAAGTAGTTACAGAGGTCCTATTTTCAGCCACAGTCTCAATATCCAGCTCAAAGCTTGTGCCAAGTAATTATTTATTTATGAACTGAGAAACAGCCTGCTGTTTGCCGTGAAATCCCTGATCAGCTCATGCTACTCTTTGGATTGGTACAAAAAAAAAAAAAAAAAAAAGCCACTGACAGCACTAATGACCAAAAACTTTGACTGATTGCCAGCTCTGAGAAGGTAAAATCCTTATTGGTTGGTGGTACGTTTTTCTTCTGCTGTTTCTGAAAACTTCTTGTCCTGACAAAATGTCTGATTTTTCTGTGTGACTTTTTGGATTTTGTAGAATATTGCTATGTATTTGATATTATATTGGAATAGTTCATAATGCTTCCCTAACTTTAGGGTTGAGTTTAGAACAAGTGGACATATTGTGGCACTGCTTAGTAGAAGATTCTGAATGTTACGATGATGCACTACACTGGTTCTTGAATCAAGTACGAAGTAAAGATCAGCATGCTATGGGTATGGAGACTTACAAGCATCTTTTCTTGGAAAAGGTATGCAGAGTTAATTGCAACCTTAGTAATTCTAATGCGTTTCTTTCCATGTCAGTACTGTTTTAAAATTTAAAGTAGTTTCTGTGCAGTGTGTATCTTCAGTACTCTTGGAGGGCCTCACTTGTCATGCAAATGATTTTTTATTTTATTTTTTTCTGATTGAAGGGAATGGAGGGAAGGGCTTATCATGAATTCTTTTCACACTAGTATTTACTCCAGTGCTTATTTGCAAATAGCTTGTGTGTTGTGTCTGAAGCTATGTAACACTTTATTTCAATTTAAATAAAGCCACCAAAACCTGTAATTTCCCAGATGGCACACAGCTACCTGACCAAACAAGCAAAACCAAAACAACTTTTCTCCTCTTTGGGAGGAGCATTTAAATCTTATCCATGTATTCACTGAAAATAGGAACACGCTGCAGTGGAGTTTTTTGCAAGAGATACCATTCATTTTAACAGATTGTATTACAGTCTGTGGAAACAGATTATACAGTAAGTAATGTATTCTAGTTCTTCTTCATATGGAGTTTATGTCTACTTTTTTGTAAATGTATCAATTTTTTGAGCCGAAGATTCATGTATTGTAGATTGATATTACAAGTTGTCCTGCTGTTGATAACTGAAGCAACTGATGTCACAATAGTAATTTTTGTTCCTTCAGCACTGTTACAGCGGAGATCAGGATAGAGAAAAGGGGATTGTTAGAGCTGATTATAGTAGATTATTTATATTGTATATAAAATACAGTGTCACCTTTAACAAGAATAAATTTTATCTGTTAAATCCGAATATGATTGATAGTAACAATAATATTTCTTTGTGCCAATGAAGTAAATTCTTTGTTATCTATTCCATCAGCAAATTTTATTCTTTTCCATACCAATGTGTATTTATTTTATTTAGATGCCACAACTAAAACCTGAAACCATTAGTATGACTGGCCTAAACCTCTTCCAGCATTTGTGTAATTTGGCTCGATTGGCTACTAGTGCATATGATGGTGGCTCAAACTCAGAGGTAAGCCTAGATTCTGTGCACAAATTTTTCTTCTTTCTCGGGGGAGGGGAAAACTACATTGCTTACTGCAACTGTATTTATCTTGAGAACTTACTGGTTTGAAAATTGTTTACTGGTTTGAAACACTAATGTCACAACCTGTAGTTGTGAAGGCAGTACGGATTTCTGCCTTGAGGAGAGTCCTGGAACCATCTTCCTCAAAAGTTTTAAATGTAGGTCTATAAAAGAGAAATAAGAGGCCTGCAATCCTGACCTTTCCTCGTGACTTTGGGCATCTTAGGTGTAGAGAAAGAGATAGGAAGCCATAAAGAAAGCAATAACCTCTTGCCTGTGCATCTTTGTGCAGTTTATTGTACTCTTTGCATACTTGAACTGTTAGGTGTTGTGTTTAAAGAATAGGCTTGAAACATTTACTAATATAAATAGAATTAGACATATTTCATTCTGACTAAAAATGTTTTTAAAAATGTACCTCAGTTTGCCTATGATGTGCTTTAGAAGATTTTCTTCTGTAGGTGTTTTTTTATCTTAAAGTGATACATAGGATATTTTTCTGTGAGTTGATTTGATGCAATTGTTGATTAAAATTTCTATGAATACCAATAATGGCTGTGGTTTCAAGTCTTCATCTAAAATTACTCCTGTTTGTGGAAAATGGAAATTCAATCTTTTGAATTTTAACCAATTTTCCTTATCTTTCTTAGTGTGAAAATCTGTGTTAGGATTTTACAGAAATTGGTGTTTGCAGTGATGAGATGCTGAGCAGAAGAGATATTTTTATTTGCATTAAGAAGCAAATAAAATTTCTCACATCAGAAAGGCTTAACTTCCAGTAAAATAATGAGGCTATGTTTTGTTTCTTTGTTTGTTTTCCTTTTGTCCTAACAGTTGTGTGGCATGGACCAGTTCTGGGGTATTGCTCTAAGAGCACAGTCTGGTGATGTCAGTCGAGCAGCTATCCAGTATATCAACTCCTATTATATCAATGGTATGAATTTCAGTTTTTAATTTTGTTATCTGCTTAATATGTTGCAAAGAATATTAATGTCATTCTCTGTATTTTTAGTATTAAAATAGTCTTAAATTTGTGCTTATATAATTTAACATTGACATTGCAGGCAAAACTGGTCTTGAAAAAGAACAGGAGTTTATTAGCAAGTGTATGGAGAGTCTGATGATAGCTTCTAGTAATCTTGAACAAGATTCTCATTCAAGTCTGACAATTATTGAAAGAGGACTCTTAATGCTAAAGACACACCTGGAAGCTTTTAGGAGAAGGTAAGTGGCACCACGGTATATTTTGACGCAGAATTTGTTTCCATGTCTCTTACAGTAATGTTGAATGACTTACAAGTTCTGAAATTATTAATATAAGTAATAGTTTCTTGGTTTTTCTTCGTATAAAGCAAGGACAGTAGTGGATAATTTTGAAATGTAACGTATAAGGTTTAAACAGTTTAAAAAGTTGGCCTTTGTCCTTGTGAAGAAGTATGGATATGGTTCATGTTTACCTACCCCTCACCCAAGCAATATTTTTTTCCTCACTTCTTCAAATTTATTCTATTTTTATTTGAAAAATAGTGAGAGTATTAATAATTTCCTCTTACTTTGAAAGCAAACAAACAAAAACAGAGTAAAGAGCCAAGTTTTGCTTATTTATTGAATGTTTGTGTTAAATAGGTTTTGACAAAAATACTTTGTCTATGTCTTTACTTGGTCCTTCAGGTTTGCGTATCATCTGAGACAGTGGCAGATTGAAGGTACTGGCATCAGCAGTCATTTGAAAGCCCTGAGTGACAAACAGTCGCTACCATTAAGAATTGTATGTCAGCCAGCTGGACTTCCTGACAAGGTAGTTAAAAAGCCCTTTTACAACTACATCCTACATTGTTAAATGTTAGTATCTCCGTTGTAAACGTAAAAAAATGAAACCAAAAAATGTATTTCATTTCAGATGACTATAGAAATGTATCCTAGTGATCAGGTGGCGGATCTACGAGCAGAAGTCACCCATTGGTACGAAAATTTGCAGAAAGAGCAGATAAATCAACAAGCACAGCTTCAGGAGTTTGGCCAAAGCAGCCGAAAAGGGGATTTTCCTGGTAAGCAATAGTACTCATGCCTGTATTTTTTTGTCCTTTTGAGGGTTCATTCATTTACAGCTTAGAAGATTATCACTTTTTCATTCCTGAGTATCTTAAGTAAACAAGGATTATGACATGTATTATTTATCTGTAGTTCCAGTTAGCATCACCCTCACTTTAATTAAAGCTTTGCTCGTAAGCGCTGTCGTTTGTTTGAAATTGCAAAGAAACTGTGGAACTGCCTAAGGTCCTTATATCTAGCCAAAATCCAACTCCTAATAGACTTCCCCTGCATTTTTTTCTTTTCATTGCTGTTTTAATTAATTACGTAGCTTTGTGTAATTTACAGATACTTCTACTTAGAACCTTTTTCTTTATTTTTTTTATTTGTATACCCTTCTGGCTCTGCAGTTGATTCATTATTTGAAGTAATACTTCAAACTCCTAATTTATATCCTACATGTATGTATTCCAGACAGGTTTTGTATTTTTCTTACTCCTGTAACTGATTTTTAATTTGTGATCATCCTGTAATAAAAATGTTCATTCATTTTCATTATATTTTTATGTTGTTAATTTGGAATGTCACTTTATTTCTGAGGTGATCATTGCCCTCTTACAAGTGTGATGAATACACTTCCTGTCGTAGTTACCTTTCTTTATGTGTTTCTGAGTGAATGAAATCTTCTGAATCCTATTCTTGCTGTATATTTTAGCTTTCCTAGCAGCTGTTGCTGTTTGGAAGATTTTTGTTCTTTGAATTATTTTCTCCCAATGTTTTCCTGTTTTCTTTCATAGTTGCTATAACCAAGTTACTGTGCACAGCATATTACCTGAACAAGTTCTGTCCATGAACATCCTTCTCCAGCACTACTAACCATTAGCAAACATGTAGACATTCATTTGACTTTCTTTTTGTATATGTTAGAAATATATGCATTCTGATGACAGTGTCAGTATACTAGATTTTGAGACACTGTAATTAACTTGTTTGTGAAGTCCATTTTTCAGCCACTTCTCAGAAGCTGTCTTAGCAAATAAACTGTCTTGTTTTCCACCAAATATGGCCACATAGCAGAAATTTTTATTTTGATTCTACCTAGCAATTTAGAAACAGAAGATTCAGAAAATTGAGAATTTCAGTCCTACAGCAGCTGAAGATTAGTCGTTTTAACACATGCGCTTTTTAAAAAAAAGATTGTGCTGATAGCCATAATTTTGTGCACTTAACATTTTATGGGAGTTCTTTTACTTTTTCTATGTTCATTGTACTAATTATTAGCATACCATAACTAGGGGAAGTTGGAGAACCATAAACCCAGTGTCCTTTGCTAGGTTTAAAACCTATGTTAATGTCTCTAAGTGACATCTTGTGATTGATATCTGCGTTGGCTGATAGAGGCATAAAATCCTGGAAGTGGCTAAATCCCTTATTAATCTAATTCCTGAAGCATCTTTGCGTTGTTCTGTGCATGCCACCATGAGTTTGAAACAATCTAGTTGCATGTCTTCTACTTTTCAACTGCTGTTTTTGAGGAGATAGGACAGAAACTGAGACTTACAGTTAAAACCCGTAGTTATACTTGACCTGGCCTACGGTTTATTATGGGGACCATTTTGTATAGATGATTTTTTAAAAAGCTGTGGTCACAAACATCTCTGTAAATTACAGGTCAGTGTTTTGCCTTATTGACTGTTGAGGTTTTAAAAGTTTGGTCATTCTGCATCACAAGAGTACAATTCTGTCTCAGTGACTCTAACTATGTCCATTTAAACATACTAGAAAACCTGTGATAAAGAAAGATAATTCTTGATTATGAACCTGATATAGCTGTTATTTCATTAACTGAGGAAGAAATTGAAACAGAGTTTATAAAATTTCAGTAAAAATTAAAATCTTTTCCTCGTGATGTCAAGAGTACACAATTTTCTCTCACCTTTTCCTTAGAGAGCTAAACCTTACTGTCCCTCATTAATTTTCAGTTGTTTTCTCAGGTGTTTTTTCATTTCCCACATAATTCTTTTGAGGCCCCAATACCTTTTGTAGCATCTCTTGCTTATTTGAAATTTACAGTACTGTGAGAAATGTGAGACTGCTTTTGTTCCTCACCTGGGTTATTTCCTGCATTCCTTCTTCTGAGATCTTTTGCTAGTTTGCTGAAGTGCAGAAGATGGAAGATTTCTGAATTCTTTTTATGGATGATGTGTTTGCCTGCCTTTGTCTGCTTGAAATTATTTTGCCTGACTGCACTGATAAGTTTTCAAAGCAGCCTGCTGGGGAGAAGGAGAACAGTGAGAGGGGAAGTTTTACTCCCAACTGCATATAAACCTTGATGGTTTTACTGTTAACTGCCAAAAGTCTTGGAAAGGCTGCTGAATATCCAGTTTTCTCCAGAACGTCTCAGAAGTATTTTGGGGGCCAGGATTTGAGGAGTGTGTATTTAGCTGAGATCTCCATTTGTCTGTCAGTCCTGTCAGAGCTTGTGTGTGCATTTGACTGCAGTGCTGATGTGTGAAAAAGTCAGCGCACGTGCATATCTGCTGGTTTTGAGAAGCATTGCCTGAATTTATTGTGTGCACACATCAGCAATGACTGCTGTACAGGCTGCAGGTGACATGCCCTCGGTAATTACCAGAAGAGGAATGCTGACTGTGCTTGCCCTGTGCTGTGCATGTTCTTACAACAGTGAAAGAGTGAAGTTTGATGCATATACACAAGCCTTTTTTGGTTTAACCCATGCCTTTGAATCCTATATTTATCTAGGCAAATAACATGCTGTTTTAAAACATTTTCAAGTTGCCCAACTCTTGAGTAGCTCCCAAGATCTCTGAAAGAGGATCAGAAAAACAGGTTTTTCTGAAGGAGTCTCATTGAAATCCCAGTGTTGAAGTATTGTGGCACTGTAGGGCTGCTCTTCACTGGCAGGAAGGATCAGAGCCTGACATTGGCAAAAGCACTGCAGATTTTAATCCCTGACAAATGTCTTTGGGCTGTGGAATTGGTGGTTAGAACTATAAGCACAATGTAAAGTAAAATGCACAATGAATTTATATCTGTGGTAGTGAAGTTTCTTGATTAGTCGTTTACACCAAATTAAATTCTCAATCTCTTAATTGTTCAAATTTGTTCAATGTTTACAATTCTTTGGAAAGGGTTCTCAATTTGTCCTTTTCTAAGTATGGAATATCTTCCGTTTCAACTTAAATATAAGTAAGATTAATTATTGCTGCTTTAGTTTTGCTGACTTCATCACAGGTGTGTGATACAAAGCGATTTTGTTGATGATCACAATTATTTTCCAGTATTCTTTTCTGGGGCACAGTCTAACTTACTGCAAAATATGGAAGTCATGTTCTTCATCTGTATTGTGGACACTTCACTGCAATATTGGATGAACTCTTACCGAAAGTGTTATTTCCAAATACCTGCAAGGAAATTTATTTTAACATAATAACCAGTTTTCATAAGGAAATTACATTGAATTTTTCCTGATTTTAATTGCTGCTGTAGGATGTACTACTCAAAATGAGTCTTAGTGCTGTCATTAGAGAATGAAACCATGATTCCAAAAATTTGCTGAAATATTTTTTTTGCCCTAGGTGGCCTCATGGGACCCGTGAGAATGATTTCATCTGGGCATGAACTGACAACTGATTATGATGAAAAAACACTTCATGAATTGGGTTTTAAGGATATGCAGGTATTACCAGCATATAGATATCAGTCACTGAAAAACATTACTTAATCTGTTGTTCCCTTTTTGTTACACAGCTGATGTGTGTGGTGGTGGTGATGGAAGGTACATTTTTCTTTAGGCCAGTGCCAGACTGCACCTGGGATGAGATAGCCCTGGGTATATATACAGACAAGGGGATGAGAGGCTGGGGAGCAGCCCTGCAGAAAGGGATCTGGGGGTACTGGCTGATGGCAGGTTGAATCTGAGCCAGCAGTGTGTGCTGGAGCCAAAAGGGCCATCCATGCCCTGGGGTGAACCAGGCCCAGCGCTTCCGGGCGAGGGGAGGGATTGTCCTGCTGTGCTCTGCCTGGTGTGGCCTCACTTCCAGCACTGCGTGCAGTTTTGGGCACCACAATATAAGTAGTCTATAATACTGTAAGTGAGCATCCAAAGGAGGGCTGCACGTATGAGGAGGGGCTGAGGCCCCATGGTTTGTTCAGCCCAGAGCAGAGGAGGCTGAGGGGAGGCCTCATGGCGGCCTACAACTCCTCACAGGGAGCAGAGGGCAGCGCTGAGCTCTGCTCTCTGGGGACAGCAACAGGGCCTGAGGGAATGGCACGGAGCTGTCAGGAGAGAGTCAGATAGGGGTTAGGGAAAGGCTCTGCCCCAGAGGTGGTGGACATGGCACTGCTGCCCAGGAAAGTGGACACGGCCCCACGCTGCCGGAGCTCAGGGAGCGTTAGGACACCGCTCTCAGCCGTAGGGTTTGGATTTTGGGTGGTGCTGTGTGGAGCCAGGAGCTGGACTTCATGATCCCAATGGGTCCCTTCCAGCTCAGGGTAGTCTATAATGTCGTGACTCAGTTTGAATGTCTGTGCGTGGTCAGTGGATGGAGGTGGTAACTAGTCAGCAGGAACTTTTCATCTGAGAATGCCTTTTTGCTATGTGGTTATGCCAGTATAACAAATATCATTTTTTCCAACAACGCTGCTGTTTGTGCTGCTGTACTATCCTGTCTAGCATTTGTCTGGACAGATCCTAATAATAATAATTTATCTTATTTTTCTTCTGGATTAGTTTTTGTGCCATTTTATTAGTTTACTTGAGAAGTCAGATTGGTGCTAGTCTTGCCAGCCTGACTAACAAAACAGTAGATGAGGGTAAAGGAAACAGGAACATCTGTTGTAACAACAGCAAGCACTGTATGCAACTGTACCATAAATGCCTTAAACCAGGCTTTAATTATAGCAGTTGCTGATCTAAATATTTTACGCTAAAGATATTGATGTATCTTAATCATTACATTCTTAATTCTGATGCTTTTGAAAACATTCCGTGATTTTAGCATTTGCATTTTTCAAGCAGTCTCTCTCTTACCTGTTGTTCCTCTGTTTCTAGATGGTATTTGTATCCCTGGGAGCACCAAGGAGAGAACGTAAAGGTGAAGGTGTTCAGCTTCCAGCATCTTGCCTACCTCCTCCTCAAAAGGACAACATTCCAATGCTTTTACTCTTGCAAGAACCTCATCTTACCACCCTTTTTGATTTGTTAGAGATGCTTGCCTCTTTTAAACCTCCTTCTGGAGAAGTGTCTATGGAAGACAGTGAGGTAATTTAGAGCAATTTTATTGGAAAAATTACATTTAAGTCTTATTTAATTGGATCTACTTTTTCTGTCTCTGGCCTATTTCTTATGTTTTGTATCCAATTGCCATATATGTTTATTGTATTTTTATGGATGTGCAATTTCATGTATTAAGCTCAGTATCATGATTTTTCATATTTTCCTAACGTTGTAATATAATTTAAAGTGTCCTAAATATTGTAGAAGCCCTAAAAGATAATTCTCAAGAAAGAATATTTTGAGTAGTTTTGATGACTTAAAAGTGGAAATTGGCTTGAAGAGAGGTTAGTAAAAGTTTTACTGCAAAACCTCACGTTTTATGCCTCACGTGCCATCATTAGCTTGTGTGAAATTTAAGTAACCGTTAATATATTCAAACTGGTAATTTGTTTTAAAATTTTATTTATATTCAAATCTTTAATGATATGTGATATGGTATAAAGATAATGCAACTTAGTTTCTTGCTGGTTCAAGTGAGATTTCAACCGTTGTGGTCCATTGTTGGATTTACGTTAGATAGGAAACAGATAACTTCTTAGTTAAGAATAAATGCATTTTTGGTCTTTTAGCAAGGTTATTTTCACAAAGAATTTCACAATAAGAGTAGCTGTTTTATGGCTTTTCAGAGTGCAAGATGTGAAGAACTCCATCTCCATGCAGAAAACTTATCCAGACGTGTTTGGGAACTGTTAATGCTTCTACCAACGTGCCCTAATATGTTACAGGCATTCCAAAATATTTCAGATGAACAGGTAAACAACAAGTGCTTGTTTTGTGTATTTATTATACATGGGTGTTTTAGCGTTTTAGTTGAATTTTCCCCAAAGAGGAATGTTAAGAAGTAAGCGTGCGAAGTACATTCAGACTCAAGTAAACCTAATAAACAAACCTAACAGTTCTTACGAAATAAAATGAAACAAATGTCCTTTTAGTTCACAAAGTTTGTTTTTATGATTGCTTAAAAAAAGAAAAGTGAATTGTGACCATCTTTTGGTTTGAGTTTAAATAGTGGTTTCTTCATCTGCTGCTTAGAGTGTTTAAAATATTTCAAATGTACTGTTTTACTTCAACATCGTGGCTGTCATGATAGTAATCCTTTTTGTGTCATCTGTCCTACAAGTTTAAAACATGGCTGCTTACCAAAGTGGTTTTCTTGCCCAACAGATGAAAAGTTCACCTGTTAGAAAATCTTGAAATCATATACTATTGTTCTTAGATATTACAGTTCTTTGTAGACACTTTGAAATTTTGGTGGAAATTATAGTTTAGCCAAATTGCATTTTGTCTCCTTTACTTCAAAATAGTGTATACCATAAGTTTTAATAATGTCAGTGATCTATTAGAATTTTACTGCCATATTCACATTATTCAAATTATTAATCATATATAGAAATATACTTTAAATCATCTCATTTCAAATAGTAGATGAAATTAAAAACCAAGGAACTAGTCCATTCACTTAAAAACCCTCTCATTGTATTTCTTTGATCAAAATGAAGTGTAACTGTGTTGTTTTTTGTTGTCTTTATTTTCTAAGGGTAATGATGGCTTTAGCTGGAAGGATCTTCTCCGGATAAAAAGTGCTCATAAACTTCTGTACGCGCTGGAAATTATTGAAGCTCTGGGAAAGCCCAACAGAAGAATAAGACGTGAATCCACGGTAATAGGTTTTCTTGAACAAAATATGTTTTTCTCTCTGAATCAAAGTATATATTGATAAGTCATTTTATAGTATTTTAAATCTTTGACTGCTTTTATAGTGACTTGTTCTTGTTTGTCTTTAGGGAAGTTATAGTGATCTTTACCCAGACTCTGATGATTCGAGTGAAGATCAAATAGAAAATAGTAAAAACACATGGAGCTGCAAGGTTTGATTTTTTTCTACAGTATTCTGTGATACATCGTGTAGTTTGTCAAAAAAGATGTAAAGTGAAAACTCTTGAATCATTATGTTAGAGTTTCTTGTCTCAAATTTAAGTATAATGCTTTATGGTTTTCCTCTGTTATTAGGCTTGTAGATTTGTCATCCTTGTGTGTAAGGGTTTCTTTTGTTCTGCTGAATATTTGATCAGATTTTTTTTTATTCATAAAGCTTAGATTGGTATCTAGCTGAAGTTGGTGATATTTCTGTATTTGCTTTTTCTGACATTGGTTCCGTAATATTCTTACAGTTTGTTGCTGCTGGAGGGCTCCAACAATTACTAGAAATTTTTAATTCTGGAATCTTAGAGCCTAAAGAACAGGAATCATGGACTGTGGTAGGTGATTATTCATCTTTTTTCTCCAGAATAAGATATCTGTCATTTATAAGAGTTCCATTACTATCATTCTTTGTTATATTTACTTTTCTGTAATAAGTTAAAATTTATATAAAATTTCATATTAAATATGAAATAAGCATGGAAACCATCAGAGTCTATGCAATAGACATACATGCACATGTGTATAAAATTCTCAGCAACTATTCAAATCCTAAAAAGATTTTGATGTACTTGTTCTAGAGTTGTTTCAATATTAGAAACAGAAACAAACTATCATTCTCTCTTACTCTGTTTAAAAGCAGAAGTCTGTATGATGACTTTGACCTGTTCAGAAAAAATGCATAGCACTGAGAAAAGAACACATTCTGCAACTAAGTGCCTTGTACAGAGTCCTGAACTTACACCAGTTTTGTCCACTTCCATGTATATGTGCTGGACAGCTGATGTACTCCATGTGTTGTTGTGACACAGTGCTCTTTTTTTGTTAATTTTACTCTCACAATGCACCTTTTCCTGGTGAAGCTGACCATGTGCTGTGTTTGGCCATAGCCACACAGCTCAGAGCTGTGTAAACTCATCTCAAGAGTTAATAAATAAATCAGTGGTTTTCATCTCTATCAAGTGATGTTACAATGCAAGATGGCATTTTGAAATACTGTCTACTCTCTGTTGTTGAATGTATTCAACTCGAAAGCACTTCTGTATGCCATACCCTGTGCTATCGTTGAATACGATGTAGAGAAAGCTTTTAACTGTTGAGTTTAACCTCCTGTGCTATTTATTGTGTTATTTCATGCATAGAATAATAGAGTATCTTGAATGCACCTGTTAATAGGACTATATCATGAAAAAACCCTCATTGTAAGAGGTAACTTTTTTTAATACCCTTCCTCTTTAGTGTCTGTTCTTGTGAGGTTTTGCCAGTTAGAATTCTAGCTCTTTATTCTTTGTAGCTTACCAAAGTTTTTCATATCTCATTCTGTAGTAGGCGTAGAGTTATTGGTAAAATCTTGAAGAAAGAAAAATTCATTTTCTTATTCACAGTGGCAGCTGGACTGCCTTGCTTGCTTGCTGAAGCTGATATGCCAGTTTGCAGTTGATCCTTCAGATCTGGATTTAGCTTACCATGATGTCTTTGCCTGGTCTGGTGTAGCAGAGAGTCACAGAAAAAGAACGTGGCCTGGCAAATCAAGGAAGACTGCAAGTGACCACGTGAAGGGCCTCCATATACCTCGTTTAACAGAGGTAGGAGATAAATAGTGTGTCTGTTATGTGAACTTCAAATGACTCCTTTGTTGAGTGAAGTCTTTATTTTGATAATAAAACAATGTAGGGAAAAGTTACTAATACTCATGTATATCCTACGTACCGTTCTCTAAAACATAGTAGTTTAATTTTAATTGCTCTAAACCTGCCAATTTTAAAAACTGGAACCAAAAGGCTTTTTGATGATTGGTGAGTATGTGAAATGGGAATTTCAGAATTCCAGTGTTTTGTCGCTATTTCTTGCGTTTTCAAAATTAATTACTCCTGTTCATATGGTAACCTTTCATATGTGCTGTTCTCATCCTCAGCAAATGCATTTTAGACTCCTTTAGCGCACAAAGTATAAAGCAACTTACTCTATTAAGGATATCTGAGCAAGTGTGTGATAAACTTAGCTAAACCTGTAAACCTTTCTCCCGGATTCTTGCCTTCTAATTTCCAAACATAGGCCAAGCCTGATCTTTAATCAATAATATTTTGGTGTCATATGGCTAGAGATACATTCACTGTAAATCGATTGCTCTTGGGCCCAGGACCAACTATGGTTGCAGGAAAGGGTGATTTGAACTGTGAGCTGGAGCATGTATTCCCATTTGTCATTATTACACATAGGAAGACCTACTCTATAGAGATGAGGTATTTTTGACAACATAGATTCCTAAATTGCCCAAGCTGCTATTTTACAAGGAAATTACTGAATGTATTAGCTCTTTTTATAATTGGACATTGGTATTAATGCTGTTACCAGTATCTAAAACTGGGTTTAAATTTGTAATTGTCATTGATGAATGTTTTTGATTGCAGAGGATTTGCTATCTAAATACTTTAAAAGACTTCTTTCTGAAGTCTTTAAGACTTTCTTTTCAGACCTTGGTTTGAAAATTCTCTGTAGCCTGTCACAGAGGCTCTCTAAAGATTAATAATTTAAATGGATGTGCAATCAGTCAAATGTGTTGATCACGAAGATACAAGAGAAATTAACATGTCCAACGTCACTCTCAGCACTGTTTCCTTAAGCCTAAGATTTTTAGAAGTCTCTAATTTAAAGTACACTGTATTTTTATTAAAAGGATTGGTTTTTATTGGGTTTTATTAAAAGTGATTGATTTTTCTATTCAGTTGTCTCTCTAAGAGTAATGGAATGGAATCTTAGCATCTAGACATGCTCAGTGAAACACAAGATTTTAGATCTGCTTTAATAAAGAATATGACTTATAACTGTGGAGATGTTATCGTTTCTCATGCTGTTTCTCTCTCTACACAGGTGGGGTTTTTTAGATTCACACAGTGTGTATAATTTAAAAACAATCAAAAAGCTTGTTGTTATATTAACTGTTTTTTTCTTTTGACTTCAATTTTTAAAGGTGTTTCTTGTACTTGTCCAGGGAACCAGTTTGATTCAGCGACTTATGTCAGTTGCTTATACATATGACAACTTGGCACCTAGGTACAATGTCTTTTTATTTTTCTTATAAAGCTTATAAAGTCTGTACATTTTCCTTGGCTGTTTTAAATAGAATCAATAACTCTTCCAGTTGTAGCTCCCATTGACACCCATATCAGAAATTTAAGTCTACAGAGCAATTACTGAACTAAACAAATTGCCAAAAATAAATTAAAAAGAAAAAAGGAATGTAACTAATCCACGACAGAATCCCTTGTTTAACCATTTGTTCTCCAGGGTGTATGACTTGGTGCTGCAAAGTATGTGCAGGATGTGATTGTAAACTCTGAAGCCAAAACTCTCTTTGTTCTCTCTGTAGCAATTTGCATTCTCAGTTCCAAGGAGAGATAAAGGAGAAATTAAAGCAAGTTCACTTTTAAGCTGCTTGTTCATCTGCCAGCTTTAACTTATTTTTCCCATACTAATGACATTAGCTAATTACTGTTGAAGTTCCCCTTGTTATTTTAGTGAGTGTGCATGCACGACATGCAAAATTTTACCTTCACAATGTGGTTAATTGTGATTTTTGCCTTTTGTCCTGAGAAAAGCAATTCTGGGTAAGACTGTAAAGCGACAGTGTTGGACTGACACTGAGATCAGGTTTTTTGACAAATTCAGTCTAGAATTACTTACTTGATTCCAAATATCGTATAATGTGTTTTACCATATTTTTAAAAGGTTGATAAGGATATTCAGAGCGTTTCCAGACAGGTGTACAACTGTGCCGAAGCTGAACCTGTAGCTGAGTTAAAAGAATAGTTTCAAGTATATACAATAACTATTTGCTGCAATTTTAAAAAATATAAGTAAATCAAGCATTTTAATTTGTCTAAAATTCACAAAGATTTGTTCAAAATGTGTTTCCCCATGACAAACACTAACTTTCTTCTTTGTAAGTCTGTTCTTGGTTCCATTTTACATCCCTTCTCAGATAAAATAAAGGGGTTGTGGTTATTTTTTTAATCTTGTAGTCAGTAAAGCTTTAAGGGAGTGATTTGAAGATCCTGATAGCTTTATTATTATTGCTAATTTTGAATACTGCAAGAAATTAATCTTTTTAGAATTAAAGTATTAGTTTTCTTCATGGGTACTTAAGAGCAACACTTGTATGTGCTTACATTTCTAAGTGGTAATCTTGTTTGATCCGTGATGAAGTTCAAATGGCTTTATCTTCTTCCTGTTCAGGGTGTTGAAAGCTCAGTCTGATCACAGATCAAGACATGAAGGTCAGTGCTGCAAATTAGTTGTATGTTATGAGCTAATAATAATGAAAACACATTGAAGATAACAGATGGTGTTTGATTTATTCCGCAGTTAGCATGCTGCGAGATTGTGTTCCCCGGTAGCATGAGAGCTGTTACAGTCTGGGTGAGAAAACAGGGAGGTCCAAGAAATACTTGCATGTCTTTCCTTCTCTGGAAATTGTTTAGATGATTGAAGTTGTATATGGTAGTTATAACTTCATCTCAAGAAAAGTGGCTTTTGATAGGAAAACCAGCTGTATTCTTCTCTTCCAAAGAGCAGAATATGTGTAACGCCGTAATATAGCCACCAGTAGTCACCTTCACTCTGGTTTGCAGAAATTTGGGCCCAGAATTCCTTAAAGCTGCCTCATCTAGCCTTCTTGTGGAGGATTCCTATGAAAGGTCTAAATGGCCTGTGTCAGAGTAGGTCTTTATTAGAGTAATTATTCAAAATGCAGAATAGATGCGCATAAATAGAGGTAGGTCCTCCTGGGCTTGTACATTGCCTTTGATATTTTCACTTTGTTGTGTCCTACAAATGTTTGTGTCATGAACCTGAATTCTCAGTAAATGCTATGTGGTGTCACGTACTGAAATCTTACTCTTGGCTGTTAAGAAGAAAGGAACAGATATGCTAGCTAGTTCAGGGAAGTGTTCATGCAACCCATCATCTCACTGCTCAAGAAGCAGAGATGCAGGAAGGGATCGTGCCCCAGATTGGTAGTACTTAACCTCATTTAATTGTGATCAGTAGTACAATGGTCAGCCTTCAGTATAAGCATATTGATAGAATTCTAAGCTGAGATAGTATCTTAGATGCCAGTAAGGATTTAGTCTTATACATTAGTTTGATTGGAGTAGATGTCATGTGTGCTAGACCTATGCAACTCTTCAACTTGAAAAGTGTATTCTGTTAGAATAACAGTATGATTTACGCTCATCTCGTTTTCCCTTAGTTACGCATTACTCAATGTGGCTCTTGGTGAGTTGGGCCCACTGCTGTTCCTCGGTGAAATCCAGTCTGGCAGACAGTGATTATTTGCAAGACTGGCTAAAGAAACTTACCCTTCTTATTCCAGAGGTATGTTAAAGGGGAGGTTATTGCACTACTAATTAGTGCGTTGTATGGGTCAAGCTTTCATTAAATTCAAAACATGTTGTTTCCTGCTAGAAGTAAGCAGGTTCTAACTCAGTTTCTTGCAATCCTGTTTAAGAAGTAATCATTTGTAGTAAAAATACACTGTAAGATGACACATTTGTGGTTGATTACAAACCAGCTTATAAACTCCCATCTTTGTTCTTGGCTTCTGTTTGAAGGTAATTCTGATGTTGTAATTCATTGAAATTTCCCTCTAACATGGATTAATCTAAATATACTTTTACCATTATGTTTTTTTTTCACAAAATGAGATGAATGAGAGTTAATATAAAAATGTTTGTCATCAATGAATCTTTGCCCGGCCTTAAGTCATTTTCTCTGACGTAAGACAAAGTTGAAAATTACATAATGATATGCGTAATAGAAAATGTTTGTATTTGCTCATGATTGCTTAAAGTTTCATTATGGATGCAATGAGGTGACTCTTAGCATCTTTTACTTTATTACTCAATCATAGACAAAGCTTACATGCTCTCACCATTTAAAAACCCTGGAAAGAAATTAATGCAGGCTTCCAAAGCTGGATTAGGGATAGTCTATGGATTTTTGTTTTTCTCAGTAAGAATAAAAGAAATAAGAAAATAGTTTTTAGTGAAAATAAACAAATTAACCATATAGTGTTGTATGAGTAAGTATAGGTTATGGCATCCCATAGATGTTCCTACTTTGCCTAGATGTGATATTATCTATTTTCAGAGCTGGCTGTAATCTTTGCAATAGAAAATACATAACTCAGGAGACAAAGGGCACAGACAAATCAGCTTTTCTATTGTAAGGCTATTTTTTGCACAAATATTTTTAGAAAGACATGCTCTGCCTTGATAACCCAGTAGGTACTGTAAAAGGAACCTAATTATGAAATTATGAAAGTCCAAACAAGAAACAAGTTCTTCTGAGTAACACGTGTAATGATTTAATTTATTTATTTTTCACGAAGACTGCTGTTCGTCACGAGTCATGCAATGGTTTATACAAGTTATCTCTCTCTGGTCTCGATGGGGGAGACTCAATTAATCGGTCCTTTCTTCTGCTGGCTGCATCAACGTTATTAAAATTTCTTCCTGATGCTCAAGCTCTGAAACCTATCCGGGTAAGAATTTAAGAAATTACAAGACTTTATCAAAGATATATTTAAACTTACTGTTATTAATATAAAAGGAGAAGAATAGTAGCACATACCACCATTATTTCTGGCATACTGTTTCTGATGCACTGAAATACTAAAACGTTTCGTTTAGGTACTTCCAGAAACTTAACAGAAGTAGTCAAAGCAGTGGCACTCGAGTAATTTAGACCTTGAAGAAATATGGAATAGTATTTTGAAAATGCTCTTGTTCTAGAATTTTGTCATCTACATAAGACACTGTAAGGGAATAACAGTTGTGTTTTCAATATGTGCCCCATTTTCCTTTTAAATGTGGGTAAATCCATAAATAAATCAGTATAGTGTTATATGTGTAAAGGTGCCCTCTGTTGATGCACTTAAGTGTTATTGTTCCTGGATCTTCCTTTCTACCTTTCTTAAAAATGAGAGTGATGTCTCCCTGGTTCCAGTCACTGGGGACTTGACCTGACAGCCACGATTTTTTGAATATGATGGAGAGTGACTTGGCAACCATATCAGCCAGCTCCTTCAGGACCCTGGGATGCATGTCGATGGGCCCCACAGATTTGTACATGTTCAGTCCCACCAGGTGGCCTTGAACCTGCTCTTTGCTTACAGTGCGAGAGGGTTTTGGTTCTTCTGCCCCCACCTAGATATTCAGGAATGGGAGAGATGTGGGAAGCCTGACTGCCAGCAAAGGCTGAGGCAAAGAACTTGTGGAGTACCTCAGCCTTCTCTGTGTCTGCTGCTATTGCCATTTCTCCCTTCTCATTTATCAGAGGGGGTAATCTCCTCTTGGCCTTGTATGGCTGGGAAGTGTGAGGACAGAGTTAATGCTAGATCATGGTGACAGTCTTTCAAGGATGTTAATAAGTATTTCACAAGAAAAACAGAACATGCACTGTTACCATTATAAAATACAATGTTCTTCTACAGGGCTTACCTTAAATACAGACTTGCAGAAAGTGATGTTCTTGGAAGAGTTGCTGCAGGTGTGTCTGACCGAGGGCCCACAGGCTGTGTGCGGCCTGTGGCCAGCCCACTGCCCTGCGCCATCATGGCCGTGGCTGTGTCCTGCCAAGCAGCCCGGCCTGGCCTGGCCCCAGGCCCACACAAATCACTCAACATCAACCAAACATCAGTGTGCTATTTAACAGTGTCTGAGCTGAGCCCAGGACATGGGGAGGGCACAGTGCAGTGTGAATGATTTTATACAATTTGATCCATTGGCTAAATACAGTCCTGTGAACAGCAAAAAATACGCAGCCTTGCTTCCCATTTTGGTAAAGGAATTTGAGAACAAGTTTTAAGATTGATGAATAAGTCATCAATTTTTTTGTATATTTGCGACTCCATTTTCAGCCAACATAAATGCATTACCTGCAGATTTTCAAATGGTATGTAGAGAGTTGCAGTCAGATATTCAACTCAAATAAAAATGTGATCATGTCTCTGCTGGACTGCTGTAAGCCCTGTCTTACCAGAGAAACATCCCTCGCTTCACAATCATGCCTTATTCACATAATTGCTTTTTGGCAGTATGTACATTTGTGAACTATTTTCAAGAATGAAGCACAGGAAGTGTAAAACTTGATCAAAAATCTCTGCTGAACACCTTGAGAGCTCACTAAGAATTGTAACCACTTCCACTGAACCAGACCAGTGCATTAGTTTCACAAAAGCAAGATCAAACATCCCACTAGTTTTATGTTTTTGTTGCTCTTTTTTTTTGTTGTTTTAAGTAAATTTTGTTGGTTACATACATTAACTGTATTATATATTTTATATGTGGCCCAAGGCATCTCTTCTTCCCTCGGTGCAGCCCAGGCGAGCCAAAAGGTTGGACACCCATGAGTTAGTGCATTTACTACACTGCTTTAGTACAGCTATTCTTGCAGTTATTAATACAGTTTAAAAAAAGCAATTTCTTTTCACAGATTGAGGATTATGAAGAAGAACCAGTGCTGCGACCAGGTTGTAAGGAATATTTTTGGCTGCTGTGCAAACTGATTGATAACATACATGTCAAAGATGCAAGTCAGGTAGGTTTTCTTTTACAATCATAAAAATGTTTGCTTTTTCGACCTCAGTATTTGGATACTTTTACTTGAGTGTTAGAGAATTTTAGCCAAGATACGGTGAACTATGAGGAACTGCTCTTGAATCATTCCCTTCACTACTGTCTGATGTGTGTTCAGCAGCTCTTAGCCAAAGGCAGCTTCAGATATATACCCTGTAGAGTCAAGAAGGGAGGGGTGGATATAATGCACAAGGAGGTTGGGTGGACTGTGTGAAGTTAAGAGACACTGTGAATACTGTAGATATTTAGGAGAAATTGACTGTTAATTTCAATGCAGTCTGAAGAGGAGGTGAGCAAGTATCTGACAAAAGCAGAAATAGAAGAGAAAGAATTTAAGTTAAGAGCCAGTTAGCAAAGGTCAGGAAAATAATTCACACCTATTGAAGCATCTCAAAAGGGTTAAAATTAACTTTTTAGGCACTTTCTGCAGGTCCTACATAAATGTCTCTAACTTATTCTCAGTCCTCTGGCAGGGGTATGGAAAAGGAAAGAAGATAAAGCCTTAATCCTGCTTGCTTCAGAGCTGATAAAAAATCTCTCTTAACACTTCATGATCCAAGCAGACGCAAAAAATTTTGACCCTTCTGACCTTCTTCCACTCAATTTCCTTTCATTTCCATTTTAGTAATTTAATCTCTTAGCTAGGTTACAGTTCTGTGTACCTCTTCTGCATGTTGCTCGAGCAAGGAATGGTAATGAGGGCTTTTCAAGTTTCTTATGACAAAGTATGTGTCCCTGTGAGAAATAACAATTAAGCATTTCGGTACGGTAGTATGTTTTTAGGATCTGGAATTGAAAGAACAAGTGCTACTTCATTTGAATAGTATCTCCTTGATTTAAAAAGCAGTTTTACCACATTTTTAAAAATGGATTAAAATACTGTTGTAAGAACATTTAGAAGATGAGTCTTCGTTGTCCCTGCTTTTCTGTGTGCACGTTTTTACACATTTTTATCCAAAAGCATAATCATAGTTTCAGGCTGGGCTTAGAAGCTGTAATTCTTATAGTACATAATTTTTTTTCCATTTATATTCCATTTTCTTTATGTTTGATCAGACCACGCTGCTTGATTTAGATGCACTAGCAAGACATCTTTCTGACTGCATTCGGAGGTAAGGTTTGGTAGCAGGAATTTCATTTGTAAGTTGAATTGTTAGTGGGACAAACAGAGTTTTAACATTTCTTTTATATGTATGTATATATAGCAGAGAAATCCTTGACCATCAAGATGGTAACGTAGAAGACGATGGACTTACAGGACTGCTTCGTCTTGCAACAAGTGTTATTAAGCACAAACCACCCTTTAAATTTTCTCGGGAAGGGCAGGTAAGAAAAGAACCATGACAAACCGTGAAGATATCAAGATAGTTTCATCTTACTGTACTTCGTTCATTTTACCTTTTTGCCCCCAGTTTGGATTACAGGGCTCAATATATTTCTAGGTTTGAGAGGATTGATTAGAACATACATGTCATTCCTTTATTAAGTAGTACATTCTGTCCCTTCCCTTTCAGGATTGAATTTTTATATTCTAATGAATTTTTTCATTTTCATTTATTATGTCTGAATGCTTTCAGAACTGATCAGTATTAACTAGCTTAAAAATCTTTAACGGCAGGTGCTTTTTAACCGTATCCTGAGATAGTTCTGATCCAGAAGTAGCTTTTGAACTCTTTACTGGCACAGTGGCAGACACCTGTTACAAGAATACTGCATTCTGTAAGGTGGGAGAGTGGCTAGGCTGTGGAAGCTGCTAAAAGGTTCCTGCTTGGTATTGTTGGGTCACATTGTTATAAAGATAAATAAATTGCTGTCTTACTATGGAAGTGACTTTGCAGATACTTGCACATAAGGCCTGCTATAAAAGTTGTCTTTAACTGATGTAGATACTTGCACATAAGGCCTGCTTTAAAAGTTGTCTTTAACTGATGTGTTTTTCTGTAGACTATACAGAGCTTGCGATTAGACCTTTAGTGAGGTTTCACTAGGAAAACAGCCCCCTGTACCAATTATGTTGTGTATATTCTCTCTGTTTACTCTGTCTCTCATCACAGAATGGCTCTGAAGGTACTAATACTGACTGAAAGTTTTTTTAGTTTTAAAAGACTGCTATGTAATGCTTTTTCAGAATTAGTGTGTTTTAAGTAAGGAGAGGTTGCAGATGAAATTAGAGCAAGAATTCACAGAGTGCAGCATGGAGGATGATCTAGAAATTAAAGAGAAGAGGTATGCAAAGATCAGATTTATGTAGCTTGGGCGTACGAAGAGTATGAGAAATGGAAGCTGAAGCAGAGAAGAGTAATACTGTACAGAATCTTAAAATACTGCATGTGTGTACTATATCATAGGGAGGCCAGAAATTTGATTTTTAAGAATGGATCAGTGTGAACTCAGAACAATCGTATCAAGAATAATTTGGCTTTGCTGTGACACAGGAACCAAACAGATTGTCCAAGACTAAGTCATGATCTAGTACAGTAAAGAACATTTCCTTGGACTGCACATTATAAAGTGCTTTGTCTGTTAGGTATTTCACTGAGTTAACATACAACTAGTGAAGAGTTTTGTATTGTGCTCAGTATAATAGAACAGGATTGTGAAACCCCACGCTTCCCTCTGGGCAACAGGTGATTGAAAAAATACCCACAAAAATACACCATACTGGCAAAGTACCGAGTTTAGATTTACCCAGAGGATTTTGATGCTCTACAGGTGCCTTTTTTTCCCTACAGATTACTTCTTCTTGGAAGTTTAAAAAAAAGTATTGGCAAATACTGTCAAACTTTAAAGGTCACATTTTGTGACAGCAGTGGATACTCACGCCACCTATTTATTGTTTTTGTAGATAATCACTAGCTACCTTATTCTGCACTAAGTAGACCAAAAAAAAAAAAAATTAACATGGTATCCAGCACACCTGCACTAGAAAGGTATATATTAAGGCTATTCTGATGGTAAGGAGAGATGTTTTTAACACAATTGGGTTTTTACATCCATCCTCTGAGCAGTAACATCTTCAGAGTTCTTTTTCTTCCCTGCTCCAACATGTCAGAATTCATTCAGATAGTGCAAATACAATATTAAGAGTGCTAATCAGAAAAAGATAGATACAGACTAAAAGTGACTTCTTTTCTAGTCTGTGAGACTGCATATTAAGGTGGCTGGAGCGTTGGGACAACTGTTGGAGAAAGGCTGCAGCACAGCATTAGGATAATGCAGCTGTTAGCACAGTCCCAACTCCACATGCTAGATACAGCTGGTCTGCTGATGAGCTGTGACCATCTACACCTGCAGATATGGTTAGGAATAGAAAGGAGTCAGACTGCTGCTCCACAAGCACTCAGGATGCAGATTTGCTATCTAAAAAGCAAGTGTTCTTTTATTTTTAATTTTATGCATAAGGGGATTAAAATACATCTGAAAAGCGTGGAGAAATCTGGAAGAACTTTGGTTAACTATCTTGGCCAGGAGAAGACCTGTCAGTGTTTTTCAGAGATAGACATATGACAGTGGTTGTAAGACTTCATATTAGTGCAATGGGAATTTTCTGTACAGTGGAACAAAGCTTTTTATAGTAGTTTTCCTGTGTACTGTGCAGGAGGCCATTACTGGAAATACTTAGATTTTGTTTAGATTTTACAGCAGCAGCCTGGCTGTTAACCTCAAAAGGCTTCTTAACTGAATATTCCTGAATAGAGAAATCCAAGATTTTTTTTTTTTTAAATTACAATCTAGAGATTGCAGAATGAAGCATAATAGCTGTATTGGTAGCCTGTAGTCTACCAAGGGGGAGAATTCTGTCCCTAAAAAACTGGAGAAGGTATATATAAGGAAAAAACAATCTGCAGAGGTAACATAGAGGATTTATTGTCTGATCTTGTACACCACTAAAATGATACACTTTCAATATGATTTCACAATTAAATATGATTTGTTAAGATTGCAGCCATTTTGTTGAAGCACTGAAGCATAGGGTATGGTTCATGTCATCAGCCCTGGGCGTAAATGATGGAAGGGAATTGCTCGTTGTCTAAGGGATTCTGCTGAAATACTGCTTCCTGAATTCTCTTTAATTTCTTCTTTCATTTTCTCTCATTATATACCACTGAGATGACTAATTAGTAATGTTCACTTTATAACTGAGAAGGGTGGAGGAAAACCTTTGGCCATTCTGTACTTATTAGAAGGTTCTGTAGTTCTGGAAGCCTATGACCGCCTTTTCCTACAGAGCTATACAGATCTTCATTTTCTGTTGTCTTTTTAATGTATTGCTTTTATTATAATTTCATTGAATTAAATTGACTAACCAGAACAAAGATACTAAAGTTTAGACACATCCAACTCAGTTTTTTAGTGTATTAATCTGGGAAGCTAAGCACAAAGATGTGTTATACATATGTCATCCAAAGGCAACACAGCTTGGTACAGCTGTGCTTTGTGCCTTTTATGGTTCAGTTAAAATTCCAAAGAATTAACAATACAGAAGTAAACTTCAGTCCATATGATACATAATTCAGTGCTTGTTTTATGGTTAATTAGTGATCCATAAAACTCAAACTAGCAGAGTGATTAAGTTTATGTACTGTCTATGAGAAACTGATCTTGAAGTTACTGAAAATACATCTGTGTGGCTTGTCAAATTGAATTATCACTCGTGAATCAAGCAGAATTTGCCATTCTTTTTCAGTGGACACATTTCTCTTTAGGCTGCATTGTGTATTTTTTCATTTAAATAAATTTATGTAATACAAAGAAAATTGTCAACGTTTGCAGTTCAGGAGTTGTATATGAATCAGAAGTTATGTACATGACAGAGTCCAGAAAGTCTACAGAAATTTCAGGAAGATTTTTAATGCATGACTGTCTTCTTTTAAGATTGTGTCCAAACAGCTAAACCTGCTGACTGAATTGTTCTTACAGGAGTTTCTGAGAGACATCTTCAATCTTCTGTTCTTGCTGCCAAGTTTAAAAGATAGACAACAGCCAAAATGCAAGTCACATTCTTCAAGGGCTGCTGCATACGACTTGTTGGTAGAAATGGTAAAGGGGTCGGTGGAAAACTACAGGCTGCTCCACAACTGGGTTATGGCACAACATATGCAGTGTAAGAACCTTCATTCATACCAAGTTTTTGAGTATTTTGTGGAAAAACAGTCCTTTTGCGTTTTCTGTTCCTTTTAGTTTGGTTTTGAATTTTTGGATTTATCAAGTTCTGTAAAAAAAAAAAAAATGAGAGTGTACTTGGACTCCTCTTCTGAAGACTGCATGTTCGTAATGGGGATGGTGAGCCACCACTGTGAGCAGTGCTGCACTCATGGAGTGTGTTTCCTCCTGAAATACCCAGGTGTCTTCATCTAATGACTCGCTAAGAATAACGGCCTTTTCAGAATGCTTAGGTAGAAAAAAAATAAATGCAAAGGTGACACTGCGTATTTTTTGGTTTAATCTGGATAGTTGGCCTTTCTAAAAGCAGTAATAAAGTGAGACATTGCTGCCACTAACACTGCTTTTAAAATTCCCCTTAGCAGCTTGACTAGTTATCCATCAGTACTTATGCTGGTATCACAGAGCAGATGTAGTCATCTTTTGCTCACCTAGCAAAAGAATGGATTTCATTACCTGCGTAATTTTCATATCATCTGTTCTTAAATTCTAGTTAATTAAAGGATGCGGTCTTCTTAAATGGCACCAATAGATAGATACCCCTGTTGGGGTGAGTTTTACATGCTTCATTGGCC
Source organism: Penelope pileata (assembly GCA_013396635.1). Taxonomy (NCBI): domain Eukaryota; kingdom Metazoa; phylum Chordata; class Aves; order Galliformes; family Cracidae; genus Penelope; species Penelope pileata. The sequence continues at coordinate 159,722 of WBMW01001628.1, forward strand.
TGTGCTGGACATTGGTTTCTGTCTTGCCTTTCTAACATGAAGAAATACAAAATGTTTATCCCTAAACCAAGGTCCCTAAATCACACTGGCTGAAGTACAGCAGATGGATTGGCTAATAACAGCACTGTTGTACTTTTGGAGTCCCTAATATCTTTGTAGTTGACTTTGTATCCAGATGTCTGCATACAGTGCTAATACGATTTTGTTATGCCTCTTAGCTTTCCTACTTCCTGTGTTTTGGAAACTCCATTCCTGTGCATAATATGTAAATTACAAAAATCTGAAGTTAGTTAATGTTTTCTCTTTGATTTGCAAATTCTTATTATGCATTTTTATCTTGATAGAGTTGCTTTCACATGCTCAGCTTAAATTTCAGTGAACTGAAGGCTTGTAATTTATTATAATCTATGGAATTGATTTAGTGCCTTACAATTCAGAAAGCAAAAGAGAAATCTGATGTTAATAATGTTTTGTGTTCTGTGCTCGTATGCCTGAGGCCTTCTTAGAAGCCTCCAAAATGTACTTTATCGAGGGAAAATATTATGAAGAATATGGCTTATGAAAATATCGGGTATTTCTGTGTTCTATGAGTACATCTGCTGCTGCTGAGCTTGTCAGTTTCTCTCTAGGTGCAATCATCTATGTTTTGCAGTTAATATTTTTCTTAACTCCAAATCCCAATAATTCCCAGCTACTAAAGTTTTCTGTAACCTTTATCACAATTGTTAATTTCTTCCACATATTCCTCTCTACATTTTTTTGTTCATTCCCAAGTTCTCCAGAGCCATCTGGTCCGTGCTCCTTCTGCATATTCAGTATATTTTAATTTCATAATCTTATTACAACTTGGCAGAATGCCGTTATCTCTTCCTGACGTGCTACTGAAACAGTCCTTCTGTGATCCAGAGACTCTGACTAAAACTGGATTTTTCCTCATTTTCTATCTCTGTAATCTAATCGGTCTTTTAAAATCTTTGTCTTAGGCTTGTCTTGCCATTCTGCTTGTCATGCCATTCTAGGAGAAGCATTAGGGAAGATCTTAATAATTTCCATCCTGTCCTTGGTTTTAACATTTTGGTTTTGCAGTTCACTGGAGAAATATTCAGTCCTGCAACTTGTCCTCACCTAGTCTGACCAGTTGCTGTCTCCCTTCTATTCTACAGTATTTTCTCACACTCCTAGAAGATTGAAGCTAGGATGCTCTTAAAGGTTGCTTTCATTTGATGTTGCAGTAGAAGGTGCAATTTTCAAAACGAAAACAGCTTGTTTTGGATATCTCATCTTGGATCTAACCTGTCTTGGATATCTAGTATCTTTTTCTTGGGACTAAATAATTTCATGTAAGAAATTTATTGTAAAATTTCTGAAAGCCCTTTGTCAGGTATAAATGGGAGGAATATATTCCAGCTGTCCTCATGAAGTCTAAAGAAGTCATCTGATTTCTCTGTACTTACAACTTCGTGAACCATAAGCAGAGTGATAGATGTTGAGTTGTTACATCAGAAAGGGTGAATTAAGATGTTGCAATTTAAGCATTTCGGTTAGGTGAAGGAATTTTGTCTTCTTCTGCCATGCTAATTACTTTCATTAGGAGATTAAACATTGAGGAGAGCTTTGATTCAATTGGCTGGTTTTAACCAGGCAACTTTAGGTCATGCTACTGAGATTTGTTAAAACACGAGTATTAAAACTCTTTCTTTCCCTACTTGAAGCTGCAGGGCTAATAGTTGTTTTGATGCCAATGCCAAAATGAAGATTACAATAATTATGTATTGTGCAACAGAACATCCTGCAAGTCTGGTGTCTGAAGATGTGAGGGCCTGTTTAGAGGATACCAACTAGTTCCTTATGTACAGCAGGTAGTATCAGTTGAGAGGAATCCTTTAGTAAACCTTTAATCTTCGACAAAATAATTAAGGCTTTAAAATTTGTATCTTGAGACCACATAGCTTTTGTGGATTGTAAAATAAAACTAGACTTCTTTTTTTTTTTTTTTTTAAAATATATCTGAACATATACTTCAACAGAAGTGCTGAATTATTTGTAGGACATGCTGCCTTATTGGAGAATGACATCCTTGGGAAGGAATAGCTAAGCTCTTGCAAGTTTTTGTGTCAAACTTCATACGTACCAATGAAGATAGGCTGCGATGAATATCTTTGGGCACTGGATTAGCCTCTGTTACTTAATGCTTATCTGCAGCTCAATTAAGTGATTTCCCATTCCATTCTCCTGCGTGAGATGTTGGAAAGGGAAGTCTGTCAGTATCTACATGCAGTACAAATCACTTAAAAATGGTTTGTGTCGTCTGGGTGCCATCTTCTTGAGTGGCAGAAGAACTTTCCCATTCTTCCCATTTCTTGGCAGCCATATCAGGGTAAGGCTTACAGAGAAATGTCTGTCAGACTTGCCTAACTTGTCTAGTGCCATGCGATGTATGAAATAGATGGTTATGGCTGGTGTGAAATGCAGAGAAATAGGAAACTTACAGGAAAAGAAAATGTCATTTCTATCTGATTCTTTAGGCAATTCAATTCTTATTCCCCTATTTTTCTTACAGATTACAGATTTCTTTGGTATATATGGCTTTCAATTACAATAAAAAGTATTTTTTCATCTCCTATAAAAGCTGTTCCCAAGTTTGTTCAGTCTTGTGTATAGCCAAGCACTCTTATCTCTGATAAGCATCTGTCCATCTTTGGTACTTGTCAAGATCTTTTGCTAGCATGGCATCCATTACTCTAATGTGATTTTGAAACCAGCTTCTCTTCTGAAAATGAAGTTCATGCTTCACGGGGAGTTATCTCTCATTACCAAATCTGTGTTTTGCTGCGTTTTCTTCCATAATTTAAATCTCTGTGTGGAGAGACAATGTTCTGTTTTCTTTTCAGCATGACATGTGAATGGGTAGTAGAAATTCTCAGTAATTTGTTCTCTGGGGGAATGACTGGAATACCTTTGGGAGTCTGTAAGTGTTGTACGTTACCAGTTCCCAGCATGTTGTCAGTGTTACTGGTTTGGGCAGTGTAAGTGTTGTGAGAGAAGAAGCATCTGCTATGGTTGGCTGAGGAGCTGGTTTGCTGCCAGATAAGTATAGCTTTTGCTTGATTCTCTAACAGTAGCACTTCTTAATATTCATAATGCAATGCATTTAGTGAGAAAAGAGAGAAGAAAAGAGACTAGTTGAAGAAAAGATGGGAGACAGCAGTAAGACTGGAAGTAAGAGCTGTTAAACATGTATCAGAATACTAAGATGACTTTCTTGATGTACCCATAGTGCATTTTCTTAAAGAGCAGGTATAGTCTGGCTCATGTTTGATAACACAGAATGCAGAAACTGAATGTATTTTATTAATGTAAGCATATAGCTGTCAGTTTCATTTATGTCTTCAGAAGTTAACTTTTGAATTGATTTTTTGTGCATGTGTGATTCATACTTTTTTCAGCTTCCCATGCACCTTACAAGTGGGATTATTGGCCACATGATGATGTTCGAGCTGAATGTAGATTTGTGGGTCTGACTAATCTTGGAGCTACTTGTTACTTGGCATCCACTATTCAGCAGCTGTATATGATACCAGAAGCCAGACAAGCAATCTTTACTGCAAAGGTATGGTTGGAATCTTAGATTCCTTATTTGGATTTTGTTAGGAGTTTAAACTTAGTCTCAATGCAAGAGCTAATAAAGTATGGTATGACTTATTTTTTGCAAAAGAATATTTCTTTAGGACTTTAGTTTACATATATATGTAAAATAGTATACTATGTGTTCATGCACACAATTATTTCTCTTAATTGTCCACAGTAAAGGTGGGCTGGTTTGTTTTGTTGTTTGTACGTGTAATTTAAAAAGATTATTGCGTCGTTGTCTTAAGGGTTATTTTTGGAAAGTTATAAGCAAAAAGATAAAGTCTTCTTTTATCGATTTCTTTTAGTACTCAGAAGATATGAAACACAAGACAACTCTACTAGAACTCCAGAAGATGTTTACATACTTAATGGTAGGTGTGAAGGAGGATATTTTATAAAGTATCCTGTTTTCCTTTAATTAAAAAAAAAAAGGAGGAAGCATGGGGAAGAAGACAAAAGACAGGAAAAATGTAGTTACCATTTTATATATGAGTTCTTGGCAGCTTTAATCCATTGTGCCTAAGTTATTAGTGTCTTAACTAAAATAGTGTTTACCCGCTTTTAAAACTGTAATTCAATTAAGCAGACATTGGCATAATTTCTATTAAGAGGCAGTGCAAATCCTAATAAAGATGGGGTTTAAGATTGGACACCAACTATAATGAACAAGCTCAAGCTCTCAAATGTTATTGACTGTCTACTGTGTTCTGAAAAAATGGTTGTTACGTGAACAGATGGGAATGTCAAACTCAAGTGCCACAGTCTGAGAGTCCTTCATGTATTTAAACCTATTTCCTCAGCACGTTAATGCTCTGGTGGACATAGCATGTTTGCTATAGCTGTGGGAATTGAGTTATAAGTGAGTTGCAAGTATGAAAATCAGGTCTGCTCTTTATTTGCAATAATGGTATAGCTGGATGTCAGGACTGTCCCTGTATGGACAGCCTGTGCTCCTACATTTCTAATTCTGTGAATAGTTCAGGTGCTCCCTAGCCAGTCCTCTCCTTGGATTTGTTAATGCAGTGGCTTGAGGCAATGGACCAGTTTGAAACTATGTAATCACAAAGGAGTATTTGACTGATAGCCCTTCAGGTGGGATGTGGGACAGTTCTAGTATGGGTTCAGCTGTGTCTAGTCCACTTGACTATTTACAGAAGTCAGTTTGTAGATAGAAACTGTTTCTGCAGAAGTGATGTTTTGTATGGAGTTAAGATTATCAATGGTAACGAGTTACACAGACGCTGGTGTGGTCACACAGGTCAGTTGCCAGCTGAATTTTAGGAATTGAGCGAAGTGGCGACTTGAGAAGTCTCTCCAGGTTTAACTGAAGGCATCACTTCAAGGATCCTAGTAATGCAAATTCCCATCACCACCAAACACCTGTTATGGAGTTTGGTTTCCATATGGGAGCATTATTCCATACCAAGATCTCAATATGTATTCTTTTCTTTTTAACAAACACGCTGCCATGAGTGTCTGTACAACACCATTGTTAATAACATTTAGTAATATTTTGCTAATTCTGTTTTAATAGTGAATATCATAATAATGATAGTTTAAAATTGCTTCGGATACATTTAAGCACTTAGTTGACTTTGTTGCCTAAGAGATGTATGGAGACATTCGTATGTTCAATATGTCTGCATAACTTAAAAATACAAGGGTTTGTGGTTGATTTGTTTTGTTTGATATTTTTCTACCTAAAGGAAAGTGAGTGTAAGGCATACAATCCAAGGCCTTTTTGTAAAACCTACACCATGGATAAGCAGCCACTGAACACTGGAGAGCAGAAGGATATGACTGAATTCTTCACTGACCTGATAACAAAAATAGAAGAGATGTCTCCAGAACTGGTGAGTTATTGAAAGGGAGCATAAGGGAGCATGAGAAGTTACAGATTTGCTCAAATATCCTTGACAGAATTTATTAATTCATTCACAGAAAAATACAGTGAAAAGTTTGTTTGGAGGTGTTATTACAAACAATGTTGTTTCCTTGGTAAGTATTCTTTCCCTATCCTTACCTTTTCAAGATATTTTTTAGCCTCTCAAAACAGTTATTTCATTGCTTTCCTCTTTCATTGCTGTGATTTAGGACTGTGAGCATGTAAGCCAGACTGCTGAAGAGTTCTATACAGTAAGATGCCAGGTAGCTGATATGAAGAATATTTATGTAAGTAATGCCATGCTGAGATGAGTTAACATAGATCACAACTGTAAAAGACTGCAGTCAAGTATGAGGCTTTGCTGTACACTGTTAAATATATCGATGCTTTTTGTTTCTGTACTCTAGTTTTGGTTATTTCTAGACTGCTATTACTAGGTAATTCAGTCGAATCGTTCCATGTTATCAGTGCAACATCCTCTCAGCTCTCCTTTTGGAGTGGACTAAAGACCATATTACTGACAGTAATCACACTTACTGCCTTCTGGATTTGAAAAATGCTATGATCACGTTTTACTTGAGAACTGTAAATGTCAAAAGATTTTTTACATATGTACTACTGCTTATTAAGTTAATTTAAAACTGATATTAGTATCATTTTGGGTTATCGGGATTTTTAAGTAGCTGTTAATCCTCACACTTGGAATTTGGATTTAGAGTCCCTGAATCCTTGGGGACGGCTCAGAATATTGGGTACCATCTCTCTGAATTGGTTCCTGAGATTTGTATTTGGGTCACTGGTCTTCCTGTGATAATGTCAAACTCTTCCGAGTTTGTGTGCTCCTTCTTCAAATGTTTTGGTACTTTTGACCAGTTTATTTCGTAACTTTTGGATCTGTTTATTAAACTTGCTGTGAGAATGAGAGACAGGTTTTGTAAAGCAGGCCACATAGGCACAATATGCAAATATCTGAGAGAAACATAAGCTCCTATTCTATTTTGTTTCTTATGTGTAGGAGTCTCTTGATGAAGTGACTATTAAAGATACCTTGGAAGGTGATAACATGTATACATGTTCTCATTGTGGGAAGAAAGTGCGGGCTGAAAAAAGGTATGATTAAAAAGAATTAAACATTTCTAGTGTTTCTTTTTGGTGCATTACAGAAATTACCATTTCAGTTACAGTAATTTTTTAGATGAAACAGGACTGTGGTTTCACTCTGTTTAAATGTGAAGGCCTATAAAGATGGGTCCCTATGCAAATGAGCACATAACTGAGAAATCAAATTCCCAAAACAAAGAATATAAGATATTCTAGAAGAAGATCAACTAGACAGTAAAATGTTCAAAACCATTTTTATATTAACAAAAAGAAATACATAGAAATCAGTAACTGTTACTTTTCCAGTTTTTAAAAGATTTTTTTTTTCAGAATTTGTTCAGTATTTGTATTATTCGTTATGCAGGATAGGTTTCATAATAACCCTGAATTTCATAGTCTAACATTGGTAGTTTTGAAATATTTCTATATCTAAGAAGTTTACTAATGAAGATAGAAATTAAAATTTTGCATTGTCTTTTTATTGCAACAAACAAAATTTAATTCTTAGAGATGAAAAAACCCATAGATATTCCTGTAGCTGTTACAAACGACATGGGTGAAAGTAACCTGTTTTAAAATCATTGATGAGAAGTTTATGAGGTGCAAGATACAAGGTACATTCCTCGTTGACACTTGTCAGTTACAGGATAGTAGGGGATTTGCATTGTTAAATTCCTTCCTGGCTCTTTTTACTGTATCATTTTAGAAAACTGACACCATGAGCAGATTTGTTCCCTCCTCCAAGGCACAATGACACATCCTAAGTAGAATTGTTCAGTAGGCTCAATTTGACCTTTCCTCTGCCAGTTACACTACCCTATTCTGAGGCGTTATGATTGCTGAATTTTATATTTATGTGACTTTGTAGAAGATTTCCAATTTTGTGGTTGAAATAAACATGTTGAAAGTCTTTGTGGAAATGCAATTCAACCAACTAAATCACAACTATTTTAACTCATTTAGGGCGTGTTTTAAGAAACTACCTCGTATCTTAAGCTTCAACACTATGAGATACACATTTAATATGGTAACTATGATGAAGGAGAAAGTCAATACTCATTTTTCATTCCCTCTACGTTTGGATATGACACCTTACACTGAAGATTTCCTCATGGGAAAAAATGACAGAAAAGAAGGTATGCCTCCTGGAATTGTAATGTATGCAAACGATGCTTTTTCAAAACAAAATAAAATCAAATGTAGTTTTTATGGACCTATGTTCCCCAAGTCACACGTTTTCTTTAGTACAAAAAGACTGGCTAAATACTTCTGGTTTTGTATGCAGTTCAATCTGAATTATTCTTAATTTTTAAAATATGGGAGATTACAGATGGTTGTATACAGTTTGCTACTGGCCTGTTCTGATTTTGCAGAGCAATGCTTTGAACTTCAGAAAAGGACTGACTGACTGCCATCATAAATAAGATATGCTAACTTAGTTATTACTTCTGATCTCTTCAGTAGTGATGCTTTGCAAAAAATTTTTGTTTCAAAAGAGTTGGGATCTATGCTCTTTGTTCTGGTTTTGGACTTTCTGGCTGTCGTGTGCTGCTGAAAAGTTAGAAAAGGGTTTGAGCGTAATTGCAGGAAATGTGTGTGTAAGATACTAATGTTGAAACTCACCAGTTCAGGAAATAATATTAAGTACCATATTGCTTAAGGTTTTAAGGAAGATGGTGAATATTTGAAGGAAACGGAGAGTTACGAGTATGATCTGATAGGCGTAACGGTCCACACCGGGACAGCAGATGGTGGCCATTACTACAGTTTTATCAGAGATATAGTCAATCCCCATGCTTACAAAAACAACAAATGGTGAGTTCTGCAAAGCAAAATGTTGTCGTTTTGTATGTTTAAGTAACTAAAAATTATTTTGTCAACAGCATAGAGTCTACACGTGAGCTCTAGGTTCTTCTCAAGAGTACAAGATTTTGGAATTTGCTAGATACACATATTGATTTATATGTGTGTGTGTTTGTGTACTGTAGTGGAAACAGTTGTGGAGAGCCTCGGGCATGGCAACAAGAGAATGCCAGACTAGACTTGCAGTACAGTCAGTGCTTGATTTTTGATGTGAACATTGATGACAATATAGTATCTATTCCAGTGCATACGGACAGTAAGATTTAATACATCACTGTCATAAAAGGGGGTTACCTTTGAGCATACAGTAACATTTGATTGTGGACTTTGTTCCTTTTAATTTTGTCCTTTTTCAGTTGTTTAAAACAACCATTTGAGTTTTTCTTCCTTTTTAACTCACTGCATCCTTTGTGGAAGATACGCTGTTGCACTTATGTTATCAAAATCTTCTCTCGCTGTGCTTTTTATCTAGGGAACTCTTTTCACATTTTGTTTTTAAATTTATCTAGTTGTTGATCTTTTTAGAAAGAAAAAAAAGTTTTGTTTTTTTTTGTTTTTGTATTTTTAAACCTAAGACATCCCACTTCTATTTTGGGAACTTCTGGGTACCTTGGACATACTGTGGTTGTGAAGAGGGAGAAAAAGTGGGGAGAAGTAGCCTGGGCGAGGGATGAGAAACAGTCATGGAAAGGAGGGTGGTCTTCCTAGATGCTGTAACAGCAGAGAACTCTCTCTCCCAATCATATCTGGATTCATATCAGATTCTCAGCTGAGACCCTGTAGTAGGAGACAAGATTTCTTCTCTTCCTATTCTCTGTAGTAGCTGGCTGGAACATTTTTGAAACGTCTCCAGCCAGTAGGCTAATCCCTGCTCCAAAGGGAATCTGTAACTGTGTACCACCTTTCTTTACAACCTTCCACTTATTCTACCTATAAACGGTGTGCTTCTCCTCTTTAATTTTTATTTCCATTTCACTCAGACTGAAAAAGGCAAATTTTGGCTGCGTGAGGACTTTATATCTATCGGAGTCATGTTTGGACAATGGGGAAAATAATGTGTTTCTTGAGTAAGAAAAAATAAATCTGTTGAAATAATGACTTCCTGATCTTACTGAAAGAAAGTCACTTTGGGGATCACTTTTTAGTTTGCTGTGATTCAAACAAATTAGTAAAGATTAAGAGAAACGCTTGATCTGAAGAGTCATTTTAAGTGTTTTTTATACTTTCATTTGCCCTGAGAAGCAAACAGCAGTTATTTCAAAAGCTTGCTCTTCCACAGGTATCTTTTCAATGATGCTGAAGTAAAACCATTTGATTCTGCACAGCTTGCTTCAGAGTGTTTTGGTGGAGAAATGACTGTAAGTTCTGACTTTTATTTTTGTCATGTTCAACCTTTAGAGTATCTGTTCTGAGGGCTTTCATGAAGCAATCTGTAGTGTTCCCCTTTGGTCTACCATCTGTTGTGAATGTGTGTGAAACATTTAGAAGTTCTAGCTGAGTTGTATTAAAATTCTGACATCTTTGTTGTGCAAGTGATACTTTCCCTTATGTTTATATCAGAAGTTCTTTCACTACTGATCTCTTGGAAGGGGTCTCCCCCTCCTTTAGGGAATGCAAGGCTTTGCAGAGTGCTTGCAAGCTGATGATGCAAGCTCTCTAGTTTTCCTACCCTCTCAGTAGGACAGAAGTTGAGCCAGTAAAGGAGAAGGGTCTTAACTCCTCCCATGACTATCGTATCATTGAATTTGTGAATACAAATCCACATATTTCTATTTCCTTTTGAAAGAGAGATATCAGAAGTATAGCTTAGGTATTACTAATGAATCAAAATGAATGAGTGAAGTCTCTCTCCAAAGAAGAGAATTTAGCTATTTCCTTTACTCTATATGAGTTTTTATCATATTATTTATTTGCTTGTGAAATAAGTGAGTACGCAGCTTGTTCAGGAATTCTTCTCTGGGATGGTTTTGCTGCTCAGACTATTGACCAAGGGAGTAGTTACTTCAAGCCTGTGCCTGTTCTGGAAAAGCAAGGCCTTTTATCTTCTGTCTGTGCCTTGTTTCAATATTTTCCAAGTTCTAGTCTGTGAACCTCTTGTGATGAGATCCTTTTTAATTGTTAACAGAACTGAGTTAAAAATCTGGCAGATCGATGTACAGCCAGGCTGTTGTTCAGCAGGAAAGCTTGAGCTCTGATATTATTGAGTGATTTTCAGGCTGGTGGATCCACGTGCTTAAATAGTTTTGATTGTTCCTTTTGTTGTTAGAAGTCTTAAGTTGATGTTTGCTTGCTCTCAGTCATTCAAGGGTTCTTAATAGAATCATAGAATCACAGAATGGGTTGGGTTGAAAGGGAGCTCAGAGACCATCTGGTTCCATCGCCCCTGCCGCAGGTAGGGTTGTCAACCACTAAATCAGTCACTAGTGTAGTGCAGTGTCTAATTAAAACAGTCAAAAATCCTCTTTCCAGGTAAAGACAATATGCTGAAATAAATTATAAAAAAAAATCCTTTGGTTTTGCAAATGGGTTAAGTACCCTGAGGTGCCAAGAACGAAGAGGTGTCAGTGAGATAGGTGAGACAGGGAGTTGCATGCAAAGGTCATAACAATTCTGGAAAATCAGAATAGATCACCATGGGAAAAAAAAAAAAAAAAAGAGAGACCACTTTGAGCAAGAAATAGGCAGCAACCTCTCTGCAACTTTCTTGAAATAGTTCCTGTGCACATTTACCTGGGATTGTCAGTGACCAGATCGTGAGAAAAGCTTGTAGCTAATGGTGTTACTTTCTTCTTCACAGACAAAAACGTATGATTCTGTTACTGATAAATTTATGGACTTCTCCTTTGAAAAGGTATTTCTCTTCCAAACACTTGTTATGTGATTTTGTTTCTATTTTTATAATTCATCTCTCAAAGCAAAAATTATACAGATGTTTTTTTCTTAAAGACACACAGTGCTTACATGCTGTTTTATAAACGGATGGAACCAGAGGAGGAAAATGGCAAAGACTACAAATTTGATGTTTCTTCAGAATTGCTGGAGGTACAAGTTGATTTGTTTTAACACCAATTTTAAAATACTACAGGAAGTCCTAAACAAATCAGGAATCCGAGTAAAAACAGGAAGCCAAGTATAATTTGAATCAGTAAAATGCCAATCCTTTTATTTAGATGTAGTCCTTAGGAGAATGTTGTTTGATAGAAAGTAAATTAAGATTTGCACTGTACACAAATTTCAGACACTTTCTCATTCTGTCCTGTAATTTTTAATTCACGTATCTGAATTGTTCAGCTTCATATTTGTAAAAAATGGTAGAACACTTGTTTTTGTGAGAATTCAGCAACACTTTCTTAATAGCTGCAGCAGTACAGAAAGTATTCTCACTAACCATCATCCTCTCATTAACCACCACATCCACCACATCCTTTTTATCCTACAGTTTCTCAGCAACTTAGTGCTTTCAGGAAGGACATAACAGTAGTTAGTGCCAAGCGTAGTTCCAGCTGTTTCTTCACACTTTTCATAGTGGGCTGTGAAATACAGATAGGCTGTGTTTGTGATAAGGGAGCATCAGTCAGAAAAGGTTCCTTTTCTACACCTAGTTGTGGAGAGGGTAGCACAAGCGTGAAGAAATTGAGCAGGAGAAACAAAAAGAGGTGCAGCTCCCTGTTCTCCTCAGCATGGAGGACTGCTCTGCCTTAGGAGATTGCCTAATGTCTTAGGCATTGTTTATCCATGTATGACCTGAGGAACTGGAAAAGACAATGTACTACCTTTCTCAGTCTTCACAATAATAATAGATTTTAACGGGTTTAAACTTTAAAACTATTTTAATGTGAAAAATGCTACAAACAGATGTGGTCAAACATAACATTTCAGTGGGAGAAACAGGGAGACCTAGTGTGAAATTATCTTCTGTTTAATGATGAAGAGTCAAATTTTACTCTCTAAGAATTTGTCTAAAGCTTACAGAGCTCATCAGGCTTTGGGTCAAAACTAAACTAACCTAGCTAAGCTGCTGAAATGTCTAATAATTGATTTCAGTTAATGAAACCACATACTTAAAGAGATTTTAAATTATTATACAAATGTAGATAACAAAACATGGTCTTGAAATGTGGTTCTTTTTTAAGATGTTGGGCCAGTTCTGAAAATTTCAGCCTAAAAATGTAATTTACTTGCAAAAAGGAGGTCACAGGAAGAATTCTGAGCTGTGTCCTGGAGTCACAGAGCAGGCAAAACTAGTATTTGCTGTAGTATGAGCAAAACAACTTTGAACCAGTCCTTTAAAATACAAGAAATGCTTCTAGAAGTAGTTGTTCTTAAGAAAAAAATGTTGGTTTCTTAGCCACAGCAAGCATTTAAATATTCTTAAAATCACTCTTATGTAGTGAAATAAACTGCTTTCTTGTATCTGATGTTAGCATTTTTTCTTCAGTGGATATGGCATGATAACATGCAGTTTCTTCAAGACAAGAACATTTTTGAGCATACGTATTTTGGGTAAGTTTTCTTTAAAAATGCAATCTTAATTCTTTCAGATTTTCACTATTTTTTAAAATTAACAAATGATATTACTGACCCTAGGTTTATGTGGCAGTTGTGTAGTAGCATCCCGAGCACACTACCAGATCCAAAAGCAGTTTCCCTGATGACAGCTAAGGTAAATACTAAAAAAGTGCATTTTGCTTGCTTTAAATGGACGCTGTTTACATTTTAATTTGGACATTCTGTGATTAATGGTGCTTTTTTTTTCCCCCCAGTTAAGCACTTCCTTTGTACTAGAGACATTTATTCATTCAAAGGAAAAGGTATTCTGTTTACTTGTCAATTCTCATTAAGTAGCTGCATGAATGTAGTGAAAAGCCTCTGTATTTTCATATTGAAAGTGTGATTTTGAGATGTAATGAGTATAGTAGACAATTGAAAAAAAATGTTTAAAGAGTGTCATTCAGCATATTTATAATAAAAACTGCACAGTGGAAAAAATGTGGGATCTGGATTTAGGTTTTTTGCCTCAGCAAAGTGCTGGGAACAACAGATCTTGTGTTCTTTCCATTTGTAACTTCTTGGATGATTCATGTTTTAGCAAGTGCTTGTTAAGGTCTGATGTAGGGGACACTTTATCATTGAGCAACAGTTGTACTCGAGTTTTAAGCTACAAATATGAGTGTGAGCAACAAGAAAGGTTTATTCTATGGGAACTTCCTTTATTCTCAGAAGGCTTTTAGTTTTCTCATCTGTGTTTTATGTAATCCTACTAATTCTAGAGTTCCTGGGATTAGTAAGAATATGATTGCCATTACAATCAGACAGAACTACATGGATAGTAACTAAGCGTTGTGTGACTTGCATTAGTTCCTATATATATATGCTGTTATTTTTGTGTAGACGCAACGTATTACTAAACAGCTAGTGGTTTGTAGCTGTATGCAGATGTGCTGTGTGCTTAAAGTTTTTTTCTGTATTTCTTTTCACAGCCTACAATGCTTCAGTGGATTGAACTTTTAACAAAACAGTTTAATAACAGTCAGGCAGCTTGTGAAGTAAGTGACTTAGGAACTCAGCACAGTACAAACCAACTTTCTATATATTGTTTAACTTTCCTGGAGGTTCGTATCCCTGGAATATTTTGGACTATGAAGTACTGTATTTAGCGTATTTATGCACTGTGAGATGAAATCCATCCTCTCTGAATAATGCAGGTTCTAGGGATCCACTTAACTTTTATTTTTAGATACCTTTGAGCCCACAAATCAAAATCATTTTGTCTCTGGGAAAAAAGACCTTGTGGTGTTGTAGCCTTTGTACTTGATTAATTATTGTACACTGATTTGTGTAATGAAGAGATGCTTAAATAAAATTGGACAAGAGAATTGGAAAGACAGAATAAGGCTTAAAGAGTAGAGTGGAAAGGGAAGAAAGAACAGAGGGATAAAAGGCTGTGGGGTGATGAAGAGGCTTGGAAAGGGAGTTAAAACCAGGTAGTGTCAGACTTAAAGAAATTCATGCAGTGCCTGGCTTGTGAAGCTGAGAATCTTGAACCCAAAGTGTAGAAAAACTGAAAGTGCTTAGGAGGAAAAAAAATGGAAGAATGTTTTAATACTAAAAAAAATATCAGGAAGCTGCTTGAAAGGGAGTCTGGGAAAAAGTGGAGAGGAAAAAAATGAGAAACCACAAAGAATTCACTGTGGGTGGTGGTGAAAACAATTTTGAGGTACTGAAGAAAAGTTTGTGATAGTTGTTCTGTGATAATTTGAATGTACAAAGACCCCAGTTTTGTATTATATCCTGCAGTAGACTTTATTCAGTACAAACCAATTCATAGTGTGGTGTAGACTTGCTATGAATAAAATGTGTGAAGACATTCAAAACGCTAAAGAATACTCAAGTACAATTAAAATAAAACAGCACCAGCTTGGATTCTTCATTTTGAACTTTTCTTGTGAATAAAATTCTGGAAATCAGAATATTATTTGCAAAGCCTAACTTTGAATGTATGTTACTGTTGTTACTACATGCTTTCTTCCTCTGGAAATAGTAAGGCTTTTCCCCATTTTAAAATACAAAGGGGTTCTAATCCAGGAACTGTGTTCTTGTTTAAGCCTGTCCCTACTTGGTGAGGTTCTTCAGCTCATGCTTCATTGTAAGCATCATTTTTCATTCTGATGATGCCACTTTTCAGGATAAGTGTTTCCTTCCAGATAATTGAATGCCGAACACAGGGATAAGAAGATACTGGATTTAAATTTATATAATGTTTACTTCTGTTGATCCTTATTCCTTTCTTTTCATGCACAGAAGACATTTATATTTCCCTTTGATTAATAGTTCCTTATTCCTTAATAATAGTAACATCAATTTCTCTTCAGACTTTAGTATCATGCAAAAAGAAGATTGGACTAGAACCAGTTTGGAACAAAACTAACAAAGTATGTATCTTCTGCAGTGGTTTTTGGATCGTATGGCTGATGATGATTGGTGGCCAATGCAGATTCTAATAAAGTGTCCCAATCAGATTGTGAGACAGGTAAGGAAAAATGTTCTGGTAAGGAAACGTGTTCCTATATTAATCAGGTGCCTGCTTGACCAAAGAACAGAAACGGACAAATTTTATGGTGCATATTGTGATTCTGAGAGGTTACACTGATACCTGTAATTGTCTTATTTTTTTTCGTTCTTTTGTATGGTGTAGAGAATACACTTAGCTATGGAAGTATTATTGTTTGAAGCAAAATATATTTTAATGTAGTGCCACAGTTAGTGCCATAGTTGTACAGTTAGTATCACAAAATGTCACAGTAGACATTGATTAAGGTTTTCACAGCTCCCCCATGATCTCTACAAAATTGAATATCTTACATTAAAAAGTGTTTTTTTCTGAATTGGTTCAAAACCAAGGTTTAAAGATAGACATTCAGAAAATAAGAAATAATTACATATATTCTATACTTCTAACTGTTCAGTTCTAAACTTCTGCCTTTTGTTTTTGTGTGTAGGTTTAATTTTTTAACATTATGCCACAAAGTTTTCTTAACAACTATTTCTGGAAGTGTTTTAAATTGAAAACCACAAAACCAAAAACATTTGGTTAGTAGCATTTGGGTATTCACAGATACAAATATTATTAATAGTTGAACATGTATGTATATTTTTGTTGCCAATTGTTCAGGTAAAAGCTTTAGCAATTGGCTTTATCTCACCTGAACTCTCTAATTGTTTTAACTTCTGATTATTAATGTTTCCATATACAGCCATGCATAGTTTCTGTATGCAACTCATCACTGAAGCATCATGTTTTGTGGGTAATCTCTATGCTAGATCTTAGGCGAAGCTCTAATCCTTGATGAATTTTTATAAATTAGAAAATGACTAGAAGGAATTCCTTAAAATCGTAGAAACGCTGGGTTGGAAAGGATCTACAAGGTCATCTAGTCCAACTGTCCTCCTACCACCAGTATTTCCCACTAAACTACTAAACCAAATCCCTTAGCACCTCAAATGTTCATAAAAATTCTCCTTACAGCTAGATGCAATACATATTAAAAAAAAAAAAAAAAAAAGCCAGAAGTATCTAAACATTTCAGAAAAGAGAAGTAGAATAAAAAATAATGTTTGTGGGCAACGGTCCTAAGTCCTGTTTCACTAGCACACCAATATTAAAAACTGTTTTTAGGATTTCTTCATAAGATCTGTTTATAATAGTTGGGATTGACTGTTCTCTTAAAATGTGAGGTGTTGATGCACTAATGGATGGACTGTGGGTGTCTTAATCTCTCATTCATGACCTTTGAATGAGCTACAGCTGAAAGTAGTACTAGGAGACAGAGTATTCTTTGCTGCAAATAGTTACATTGACGTGGATGGAAAAGAATGAGCCCCTGGAGTTCATTTGCTTATCGTTTGCAGATGTTCCAGCGTTTGTGTATTCATGTGATACAGAGACTGAGACCAGTGCATGCACATCTTTATCTTCAGCCAGGGATGGAAGACTGGTAAAATATTAACACCTGAAAACTTCTATTTATTACATGCATTAGAGCAGCCACTTTTGTTTTGTATTCCAAGTGGCCTTGTAGGCATAAAAGTGTACCATTCATTTATTATTCTACCCAAAATGCTCCGATTCATTTAAAATGCTAGCATGGTTGGAGAAGCCAAAGTCTGGAAATACAGTTTTTGGAGTATTTGTTTACCATTAGACTAGAATTTTCAGCGTGGTCTTTCTTTCACTGTCAGTAATAAGCTGCCAGTGTAAATCTCACTACTTAGACATGACAGTCTGATTGCACGTTGGATCCAGATGCACAGAGGTGGCAGTTTTAATCTGTAAACCAATACAGGAGATTGGAGTCCAGTCCTTTGTTGTATGACTAAATCACAGTTTTCATCATGAGGTAGATGAAATTTCCTGCTAATTACCAGGAAAATTGCCACTTTGCCTCCAGCTATGAAATATTTATTCTTTCTGATGCGTAATGGGAAAGAAGAAGAGAGTGGTTTTTACTTGATGTCTTGGGTTAAGCCTGTGATCCTGATAATAACTTTTTTCCAAGCAAAAATGGCAGAGTTTGTAACAAGTATATCACCATGACAAAGTTCAAGACATGAAAATACAGCTTTCGTGTCAAAATACAGAGTTCAGTTTTCTCTGGAAGACAAAATTCTTTATCTAGGCTGTACATGGCATAAGAGAAAGTGCTAGAGATCTGAGTATCATAGTAGGAGAGAGTGGAATACTGTCAGTTTTTCTGAAAAAGACTGGTTCAAGATGATTCTGTGCTGCATGTACTGTGTGAAATGTCTAAACTGGGTTGTGTTTTCAGTTCGGATGACATGGATGGTCCTGTGGAAGACATTGGCAGTCGCTCTTGTGTGACACGTTTTGTGAAGACTCTCTTGTCGATTATGGAGCATGGTGTTAAGCCTCACAGTAAACATCTCACAGAATACTTTGCCTTTCTTTATGAATTTGCCAAAATGGGAGAAGAGGAAGTGAGTATAGCCTTGTAGCTTTAGGAATTGTGTATGTGTATCTGTGGATGTATTTTCAGGTAATTCAATATCTACATATTGCAGAGCCAGTTCTTGCTTTCACTGCAAGCCATATCGACGATGGTCCATTTCTACATGGGAACTAAGGGACCTGAAAATGTGAGTTGGAGTATCATCTGTAACGAGAACTTGTCTTTCCTATTTTGTATGTGAGATGGTTGGTGCTGTGTCTCTTGAACCATCTTTCAGACGTTAAATTAAAATTGCTTCAATAACAAAACCTTATTTCAATGTTCAATTTAACAGAATATGTTCAAAAAACGCTTAGTTGACTATACTGTGAACTGTAGTTTAATACAGAAGTAGAAATTAAGAAGCAGTGAAAATTGCCCTCATCACGCAATTAATGGTAACATGTGGTTGCATATTCGTTTTGTACAACTTAGGCTTATAAACTTGCCTTTTTTTCTTAAATAAAGCACCATATCAGCCTCTGTAGTGACTTCAGCCTAGCTTTTGCATTTGTAAACACAATTTAGCTTGTGCAAAATGAATGTCTCAACATGAAACGTTCAAGTGCTTAGATATTTACCTGGCGTACAGCTTTATGAAGGTGTTTTGAATGAGAGAGATGACAGAATATATGCAAAAAATGTACAGGTTCTTTGAAATTAAAACATTGAAGTTGATCTTTTTTTCCTTCAGCCACAGGTTGAAGTGCTTTCTGAAGAAGAAGGGGAGGAAGAGGAGGAAGAAGAAGATATACTTTCATTAGCAGAAGAAAAATACAGGCCCGCTGCACTTGAGAAGATGATTGCCCTGATTGCACTCCTGGTGGAACAGTCTCGCTCAGAAAGGCAAGAACTTCTGAAAACCCAAAGCCAAATTGAATATAAGTTAGTTGGAAATGGAATTAGTGATTTTTGTTTCTTTTTCATTTTTGTTTCTTTGTTTTAATTGGTCTTTTAACAGCATATAGATCCATTTTGCTTTTAGCCATTTTAAAATAAATATTTTGTCATTGTTGGCCAAACAAAAGACTCAGGCTAAAAACTTGAACACATTCAGTTCCTCTGATTTGGACTTTTTTCTTTTGTTTTTTTGTTTGGTCTGTCTAATGACAAAATATTTACTTTTATTCTGTTTTATGTCAGTCCTTTTCTTTTTCTAGTATACTGTGGTAGTGAAGAATATAAACTAGCACTCAGTCCTGAATTTGTCTTTAACCTGACTTAATAATCGCAGAAGTAAAATGATAAAAGTTTTCTTCTATTTTAGGCATTTGACTTTGTCCCAGAATGACATGGCAGCATTAACAGGAGGAAAGGTAATTGATGTAGATATGAATGTATAAACTTCAAAAAAATATACACGCACACACGTTTATGTGCATATGTAGTTGTAGACAATTTCTAATATCTAATTATTTGTTTTAGGGTTTTCCTTTTTTGTTTCAACATATCCGTGATGGTATCAACATCAGGCAAACTTGCAATCTCATCTTCAGCTTGTGCCGGTACAATAATCGGCTCGCAGAACATGTAAGTGCCAGAAACTGCAGCTATGTGGTGAAGGTGTTCTCTGCTAAGTGGAATGGGATGGTTTCTTGTTTAAACTGAATGAGCAAAAGTCTAAGTGAGTTTTGTTTGTTTTGTTTTTAAGATTGTGTCCATGCTTTTCACATCTATAGCAAAGTTGACTCCTGAGGTATGTAAACATGCTACCTGTATATTACATAATTTGTATTAATATTTTTTTGTTTTAAATTACTTAAATAATCCTTTGCTAATCAAAAATCTTGCATGGAAGACGATCCATGAAAGCTGTTGTGACATAAAATAAAGCCTAACTGCAGTGTATATTAAGTTTTCTAAAGCAGAAATCTGGTATGCAGTTTCAGAGGAGAGTTTTTTTCAAAGCCAGATAATGTGTTTCTCAATTCTCCACCTGTGTTAATTTTAAAAGATTGGTAACAATTAAGCATGTATGCTAGCAGAAGTGGAGATAAGGCATTGCTGTTTGGTTGTTGGAGTTTCGGGCACTATTTTGCAGTTCTGTGCATGCAAACACATTTCTCATTTGAAATAAGTTCCTGCCCTGGTAACAACAAAAATACTGAGAGTTCTAAATGGATTCTACGTGATAAAATCTAGAGTGGAGAAATGTATGCTCACACAAGGCCGTTCCGTATTGCTGTCAGAAAACTAAAAACAATCAGGAAAAATTGAAGGTACGTCAAGCAGAGGAAGCATTATCATTGTTGGAAAAGAAGCACATGTAAAATCATCTCATGACAGCTTTGCTTTGTGTGATAGAATGGGCACTATCGGATGACAGTCTACTTCCCCCTCGTCATGCTGACTTTTACTACATTTTATTGCTTTTTTTCACTTTGCACATACACACATGCGCAAGAGACATTTTTAGTGAGGTGCAAAATATAAAATAATAATAGGAAACACTTTCCTGAAGCATTGTTAAAAGCTAGGTGAGCCTTAGCACACTTAAAAAAGGAATTTCCTGTTAGAGTTCCCATGTTAGAGTGGATGTGTTGGTGGTTTCAGAGGGAAATGGCATGCCAGTAATAATGATTGGTGTAAAACCACAAAAAGAACGTGATGTTTTAGATAAAGTTTTCAGGCTACATGTTACACAAATGCATTTTAAAAATGTCTTTTCTAAGATAGTGATATCTTATATATATGAACAGGGTAAAACTTTGAATTCCTAAATGCTGTACAGTGTGTTTTTTTCCCTTTGTAAGGAGTAATGTCTGACTTAAAATGTGTATTGTTATTTCCTTGTAACTGTACATTTCTACTAGATGGATCCTACCTAGCATGGTAATGTTGCCTTCACTAGTGGGTTGCAAATCTATATATGGATATAGTAGAATTAAGATGCAGATCCAGGTAAATAGACAGCTTATTTGGAGGTTAAATAATAAGGGATTAAAAATAATCAGAATGTTCGCATCTGAAGCTCGTAGATATTTTTTTAAGCGATTATTTGGAATGATTTTTAAAGTCTCTAAAAATATTAGTGGATTAAATGAAATAGATAAAAATGGCTATTTCTATTTTCATGCGTTGCAGGCAGCCAATCCTTTTTTCAAATTGCTGACTATGCTAATGGAATTTGCTGGTGGACCCCCGGGAATGCCACCCTTTGCTTCTTACATTCTGCAGAGGATATGGGAGGTACAACCTGTTAAAAAAAACAATCAGAAGCTGAATTGTCTTGCTCACTTTTTTATGTACATGGAACATTTCACTATCATCCCTGTTTGCATCAGTTCACAATTTTTTTTAATGAGCATTTCTCTTCCAAAGAAACAGCAGCAGTTAATAAATGTTAAGTTCTACCCTTTTACTGTTGTTTTAACAGCATTCTGGTGAGCTGGTATTTCACTTCTAGTTTAATGAGAAATTAATTCATTCATAATAGGGATCTGGAGTGCTTCTTCTGTGCAAATTCCACTAATTTTTCTGAATTATCCTTTTACAAGAACTCTAATCTGATTCAGGGACCGTTCTTAGTTGTTGGGTTTTTTTGCCCATCAGGTACTGATTATGTGGATATGGGGTTGACATTTTTTGTTCTCTGTAAAATAATCATGAATATTTTAATCCATAAAGTAAGGGCTAGTTTGAATCTAAGGAATAATTGCTGTGGTGTTGGAGCATTCTCACATCTCTAAAGAGAGAAAGAGACTTTTTAATCAAGTGGTACAGGTTAATTGAGAAATAGGGAAATAGATTGGGAATCAAAGCTTCAGCTTCATCTGAACTGCTGTCTGAGCTCACAATTCAATTTGTTATATTTGTTACTGTCTAATAACAGTATGTCCAGCCTAAAGACTGCTACTGCATGCAGGGAAGTGGTAGGTTATGGATTTAGGCTTACGAATTGCAAAGGAAGCCTTTGCAAAAGAATTTTTGGAGTTAAACTACGTATGACAACAAGCAAGTTGTGGCATAGAGTGCATGGACTTCACCCTTGGGTCAGTAGCCACAAAGTTTATGTTTGTCATTTGTTACACAGTGCTCTTTTGTGTTTTCCTCCTTGTTCTCACTGCACAGGCTGGCCCTAGAGAGAAAGCAGTCAGTGACAGGTTTCTGCTGGAAGGCCAAGTTCTAGCAGTAGAAGTCATCAGTTCAGTTTCTGGTGGTGCCAGCGTAATTATCCTTGTTGACATGGTTGAAGGTTTAGAGAGAAGTTGTGTAGGCAGGGGTGAGGGGCCCAATAGTGAACGCACAGACTGACAGGTATAGGGCACAGAGCCTACTGCTGCAACCCCTCCACTTTCTAGAAGTTGTTAAAGAATGACTGAGTGATGAAGACAGTGCACAGCCATCATCTCTTTTATTGGAGATTCCCTCCAGCTGTTGTGGAGGAAGCCTGTCAGATCAAATTGTCATTCCTAAAAGAAAAAAAAAAAAGATTGACCTTGATAGATCTATTTTTTAACAGAGATGAAAATTTTATAAGCAGGGTGCAGGTCTCGTTAGCTGCTCATATTCTTCAGGGGGATTGTAGCAGCTGGGAGCACTTTCAGCAATGCATTTACTGCCTGTGTTTCCCTAGGAGTTCCTTTTTCCTTGTTTGGGTTTTCCTTGTCCTTTTTCCTGCCTTAAGATTAAAAGGAAGTAGTTTTTAGAAGTTTTAAAATGGAAGAACTGCATTTATCGCCCCAGTAATACATCAATAAATTTCCAACCCCACAGGACCAGAAAGGCACAGGAAATGGAGTTGTATCTGGTGTCTGCAAGGCTTTCATAGTGGTACAGCAGCACTCCCAGGCTTTTCAGTGCCTTTGAGAAACACTAGATGAAAATTGCAGAGTCAAAAAAAAAAAACAAAGTAACAGCATGAAGCCAGATCAACTAATTTGCATAGCATTTATATTCTTCTCATATGACTTGTGTAAAAATACTGATTCAGCATTAAGGTTTTGTGTTATTTTTTAGTCTTTTTAAAAAATTTGTATTTGTTTGTAAAGACAAGATTACTCGGTTGTAAAAGTGCTTGACATTTCAACATTTAAATATCTTCAGATGTACAGGAAAGGATGTGTAGAGGAGCTGCCTGGACTTGTGTTTTCAAAAGCTCCGAACAAGATGCAGAAGCACAAAGCCCACTGAAATGTGACAAGGGTTTTCTTTGTCCAACATAGCACCAGGGTCTTGCACATAGTTTGATAGCCCTATTTAATTTTGAAAAATATTTTGAAAGTCTTGATAGTTATTTTTAGTTTTTTAATACAATTACTAAATACTACCGGGGTTAATGTGTTCTTTTTGATTTTTCCATTCTTCTTTAAGGTCATTGAATACAACCCATCCCAGTGCCTGGATTGGCTGGCTGTGCAAACGCCTCGAAATAAACTAGCTCACAGCTGGGTGCTGCAAAACATGGAAAACTGGGTTGAACGTTTTCTCCTGGCACATAACTATCCTAGAGTGAGAACTTGTAAGTTAATTCAAGCGAAAGAAAATAGTTCTGCTGTTGTAGCAAGTTATTATGCATGTGGTGTTCCTGTGACAAATGGAAGGCATGCTCTTGTGCTTGTATTTTCTTTGTTTTCCAATTGGTTTAGGATTTCTGTATTTTAAGATATCAGTACAGCTGTGCTGCCTCATCAAGACACACTGTTTTAGATGAAAGTCATATTTTGATTTCTTTACTTGAATAATACAGTAGTAGGTTCTTCTGTGATTAATCCACATGATCCAGGAAAACCCAAAGAAGAACAACTAAGCCAAAGCTGTTCTCTAGTTTCCATCACAAAGTTGCACTGTAGGTAGAAATAAATAGCGCTTGCTCTTCTTTCACCCATTGCAGAATAATCTTTAGTTGAGTCCTTTAAACCTGTGGATCAAGGAGACGTTTTTGCTTCTGCTCAGTTCCAACATATCCTGCTTTTGGAGTTTGTTCTGCTGGGAATGGCATTGCCAGTTATTTGTCGTGTTCAGCCTTTCAGCCTTTCCTGTGTCTAAGTTCTGTTGTGAAGGAGATTGGATAGTAATAAGCCACGCTAAACTTTAATACAGTTTCTGTGGCTTACAGAGATGTGGAATCTGGAGGTGCAGCTTTGCATCAAACTCCAGTTATAAATATCTCTGGAAAGATGATGACATATTGAACAAGCAATAGCAAATGTCTGTTCATGCATTTCTGTGATGGAATGCATTCCATTGCAATAGTTAGAACCAAGCAGCAGACAGCAACATGGGGTGAGTAGACCTGAAAGCTAATCTCAAATGCTTTCTGCTAATCTTATCCACTCTGTTTTTTTCTTCTCCAGTGTGAATATAATAATACCAGATTATGTAAAGTGCTTTGTAATCTTTAAATGGAACACACACAATGTACTTTAAATTCTGTTTAAGTGGCTGTTAAGCATTTACATCATTTTCAAAGGTGTAACAAATCTGTTTTTATTTGAAGCTGCAGCCTATCTCTTGGTGTCGCTTATTCCAAGCAATTCCTTCCGTCAGATGTTCCGATCAACCCGCTCTTTGCACATCCCCACACGCGATCTGCCTCTCAGTCCAGATACCACAGTAGTTCTTCATCAGGTCTACAATGTGCTCCTTGGCCTTCTTTCAAGAGCTAAGTTATATGTTGATGCTGCTGTTCATGGCACTACTAAACTTGTGCCCTACTTCAGTTTCATGACATACTGTTTGATCTCAAAAACTGAGAAACTCATGTTTTCTACTTACTTCATGGACTTGTGGAACCTTTTCCAGCCTAAACTTTCCGAGCCAGCTATAGCCACCAACCACAATAAACAGGCTTTGTTGTCTTTTTGGTACAACGTCTGCGTCGACTGTCCGGAGAACGTGCGCCTTATTGTCCAGAATCCTGTGGTGACAAAGAACATTGCCTTCAATTACATCCTCGCAGACCACGATGATCAGGATGTGGTGCTCTTTAACCGTGGGATGCTGCCTGCCTACTACGGCATCCTGCGCCTCTGCTGCGAGCAGTCCCCTGCGTTCACCAGGCAGCTGGCTTCTCACCAGAACATCCAGTGGGCCTTTAAGAATCTCACACCGCATGCCAGTCAGTACCCAGGAGTAAGTAGATCCCTGCCAAAAAGTGTGATTTCATTGCCAGTATTTCCTCTTTTACAGAATGCCTCTTTCAATGAAAGACATTAAAAGACCTACTAAATATACTCAATGGAAAAACCAATACATTTTTATTTCTTGGTACAAGTATGTGTTTAGATCTGATTACTGATCTGATTATCTGATACTTTTGGGGAAGGATTGCTTTGGATTTTTTATTTCTTGCTATATAGCAGTTGGGGAGCAAATGTTTTTTCTAGAAGCAGCCACTGATGTTTGCAGTGTTCTTGAAAATACTGGTTGTAAGAAACGGGGAGAGATCACAGAATTACAGAATTGTAGGGGTTGGAAGGGACCTCGAGAGATCATCAAGATCTTTTAATAGTCTTACATTGTAACACACTGAGTTGGAGGAATTCCCAGTAAATTTCCTCTTTCCTTTCAGTTTCTGGAATAGGGCCAAGATTTGGTGGCCTGGTGGTCACTTCAGGAACCCCAGTGTACCTTTTGTAGAGCAGTGGTACACTGTGAATTCCACTGTCTTTGCAATATTATGTCACAGCAAAAACAGATGCTAGCTGAGGCAGTGTAATGGTGAAAAATCAAGTTTACAAAGTTTTTAAGAGGGAAAACATGCCATTTTCTATGACTGTGCATTGAGTATTGCTTTGGGACACTTTACAGGTGTACAAGGTTAGGAAAAAATCTTCAGATTTTAATCCTTGTGTAGAGAAAGAGGATATATGGACTCTTCTACACTCAACTTTGGTCTAGTTGAGCTCAGTCTGCGTGTGTACTCTGGCAGTCCTGGGGGTAGTCCTGCCTTCAGTGTTTGTGTCTCCCCTCAGAAGTCTCAATGTGTGTCTTCAGGGACACCGTGTTTGGTGTTTTCCATGCACGGAGAACTTTGAGCTTTTGCAGCTTCCTGAATTCTGTTATTTAGAATATAACCATTATCATTAGAGCATATGCACAACCGTGATGCACAAAAATGACCTTGAACTCCCCAAGGAAAGACAGGAAGGTGGGCACATGGATCAGGGTTTCCCAGATTCTTCTGTCTGTGCATACGTAGCAATTAGCTGTACTGTTAGAAAGCATCAAAACTTGCATTCGGGCTGCAAAAGGATTTATCTCAAATATCTGTGTCATAATCCACACAGTGAACAGTAATGGCTAAAAGCAAACCACATGGAACGTAGATAAGAAATATCCTCAACTTCTATGTCAGAACATTAGTTTTTAGCAAGTGGTTAGCTTTAATAATTAAAGTTCAAAATGTTTTTTGCTGATTTTATAACTTTAATACAAGGGTTAAAATTTTATCTCGTTGCTTACATATATTTAATGTATTAATTAGTAGAAGTAATACAGAGGAACAAAAAAATAAGGTATAAACCATAATATACGGACAGAGATGGCACTAACCTAACATTTGTACGCGTTTCAGGCAGTAGAAGAGCTGTTCAACCTCATGCAACTGTTTGTAGCTCAGAGACCAGACATGAGAGAGGAAGAGATAGAAGACATAAAGCAGTTTAAGAAAACCACCATAAGCTGCTACCTGCGCTGCTTGGATGGGCGGTCTTGTTGGACTACTTTAATAAGGTACATCAGGAGCAGAGGTGTAGTATGATCAGCTAATGCTGTTGGAATTAGAACTGTGTTTTATAGAATGCGCAGTGTCATGAAACTCAGTGTCGGCCATTTGATACTCTTGGTTAAAAAGTTTTGAGGATGCTTTGATTCAGAAGTGAACAAGCAGAAGGTTAAAATGACCTTTCTAAAATCCATTGTTTGTGAATGTAATCTAGTTCAGAAGATTTCAACATTTAAAAATTCAGAAACTAAACAAATACTGTACAGTATGTGGGTGTAAAACAAGACATATATTGCTGTGGTTCAAAAAGAAACACCGTGACGAAACTACTAGAGCCCTTGGAAAAAAAAATTCAAATCATGTAAATGTGCTAATTCAGCACTTAAGCTGAAATTCCATTCTCAGAATACCATGATTGGTCTAGACTGGCAAAGCAGTGATTTCAGCTGCTGTTGTTGACATTTGTTACTTAGAACTTGTACTTGTGGGACAGAGTTTTATTATATTGAGTCTTCAAATAGTTTTTTATTTCCAGTATATCTTAGTAGCATACCTGAAACAGCTGCTGGGGTACCTAGGTCAGGTACTGGGATTTAAATGCAACTGCTGATGTATTGGAACAGTCACATGAAAAATAAGATGGCCTGTGCTACTTGAAGGGTTTACATACAGTTCTCTGCTGCAGAATGCAGTCACATTTTCCCAAATGCTCTGGGAGAATTGCAGTGCTGAGATGGGTGGTTCTTCCTGTCTGCATAATCCTTTCTGTTCTGCTATAAGCATGATATGTGCTGATAGAAATGCTTTCACACTTAGCAGCTTCCAAATGCATGCTTAACTGGAGCCATCTATTTACATATGAAAAGTAGATACTTCTGTCTTCGGAATTACATTATTATTCTCAGTTTCTAAACATTTGTGCAGACATTACTTGGAAAGTATCTCTGTAAAAGTTGTTTGTATATAACTTCTAAGAACAGGTTGTTTGAAAAGGAAGTTGACATCAGAGATGTCTTTAAATAAAAAAGTGATAAAAATAAAGAAAATAATTATGTTCTTTTGAATTTTTTTTGTTCTGCTGTGATTATTTTCAAAAGTACAGAGCAAGCGTAACAATTCTAAGCATTTATCTGAATTATGAGAGTATCTGTATTTTTCAGTGTTCTCATTGTTTGGTTTTTTTCCTAGTGCCTTCAGAATATTATTGGAGTCTGATGAAGACAGGCTTCTTGTTGTGTTTAACAGAGGATTGATTCTGATGACTGAGGTAAGTACTCTGTTGTTTAATTTTAATGAACACCTCACTTTCTCATCAGTTCATCACCTGCAACTAGCAGGTTGTCATGAGTAGTAAAAAATACTTTGCTTTCTTTATGTATTTACTTCCCTTGTCTTCATTAATAAGGTTTCTGTAGTAGTAAAAGAAGATCAAGATATTTGTCTGCTTGTCAACACAGTGGGAAAGTCACCAGATTATGCTGAGAGGAGTGAGTTTATGCTTTATGTGGTGTCATTCTCCTTCTTAGTTACCATGAGTGAATTGCTGAGCACGGTCGCACAATTATTACCAGTTACGAAGAGTTAAGGTTACAGGTTAGAGTGCAGAAATAACAGCTTAGAGGATACTCAAATGTCAATTGCAATTAATATTTTTGGACAAGTCTTGAGGCACTTCTGAAGCACTTCACCCCATGTTCCCTTTCGTGCCTGTCATGCTTTTGTTTGCAGGAAGGAGTGGTCAAAGAGCACGTAAAACCAGATTTCTTTCAGATGAAACTAAACTTAAAGATGCATTTCTGGAGCACACAGTATGTTAGTGTAAATGGATATTTAGTTTATGATCGGATCAGTTAGTTCAAAATTGAGAAATAATAATACAAGGCTGCCTTGAAATGTGATGTCAAGCCTTCCTCCACCAAAAGTTTCATTCTACAGAGCTACTCATACTGTCCTGCAGTAAATGTAGGAAAAGCCTAAAAGACATTGCTGGAAGAGATCTGAACTGTTAGTGGCTACTTTCTGAAGATGAGTGAGATACCAGAAAAATGAAAAAGGATAGAGGGTTGATGGTTGGTTTATTTTGTGATTTTTATTTTTTTTTTAATATATTTTTTTCTAATTCTTAAGATGGGTGGAAGAGCTTGGATGCTATTCAACACTTCCATTATTGAGCTTGCTGATGGACTAGAAAGAGTTTATGAAATATCCCGGCAGAAAAAAATGGGAGGGGTTGTTAGTTTTGAGAGCAGAAGTAAAATTGAAGATGATTGACATGAGTTGGAGAAGCAGTAAAAGTAAGATGAAATGTATTCTTGACATGTGCAGATTGTTGTCACTGGGAAGGGATAATAAACTGATATCAATCCATGGTGCAAAACCAGAGGGGATGTCGTTGTAGCTGTACAATGCGTGAGATATTGGGAGAGGTTACTTCAGACGGGGTCAGCCAGCACAACTGGAAGCCTTCAGGTGTGCTTTGAGCAAACGTCTGTCATCAAGGACATAAAGATACTTCGTCTGCCTTAAGGCATGTGGGTGGATTAGGTGATGCTTTGAGATTGATTCCTCTTGAGATTTTGATGTCAGTGGTTTGTATTTTCTCAATGACACGGTAGAAGAGGCTGGAATTACAAAATCAGAAAAGACACAAAGGGAGACACTGCAGTACTGTCTGAAAATTCAGTTTTCCTCAGTTTGTTATAAATGTAAGCATCTTAACTAGCTCTAGTTTCTCCAGAATATGTTCCTTTTTGTCTTGTAGATGCTTACATTCCTTAAACTTGAGCTGAAATGTTAGGAACCAAGCTATACATTTATCCATATATGAAACTCATAAGCAGGCTGAGATACATACATGCAAAGAGAGCTTAACTTTGTTAACCTTGACCTATACGAACAATGAAAAATTAAGTTTATAAAGAATGTGTAATATAAGGTGCAATTTATCCTTTGTAAAACATGGCTAGAAATGAGATAAAACTAACATTCAGCTTTTAGTTGAGTTGCTTTATGACTTGAAACTCCCAGGCCTTAGATTTTCCCTCGTTCACTGAAAGTGGTTTACATCATGAAAAATACTGCAGCAAAGATTTATTGCATCCAGAAAAGTTTTTCCCTTGGAAGGCTGGCCATGTATCTTCTCTTCACTATGGTACAAGAATGCTATGTCAAGATTTTGCGCTACATGGAATGAGATTAATGTTTCTTTATTTTTGAAATAGCCCAACAGATTAAGTAACTTTTCTTACATCTTGTGCTAGAGTTGTTGTGGTGCTGGGAAATGAGTTGCTTCTGCTTTCCAATATTTCCATAAATCACAGGTGCCCAGAAGATATTTTTCTTAGATAAAAGAAGTAATTCGTCTGCTGTATGTGCAATCATATAGCTTAAGTCCTTAAGCACCATTTTGAAACATGACAGCATCGATCTTGAGAGGTTTTTTTCCCCAAAATTCGTATACCCATGCCTTTCTTTCTGCACCTCTAATGTCACTTGATATGTTGGCAAAAAGACAGAGCTCAGAGATAGATAAAAATATCGTGCCTCAAATTACGTTTTGCTCATTGTGTTTTAGATAGATTCTGTGTGTGAAAACTTTGTCAATATTGTGAGCCAAAAGTGATTGGTAGTCTCCATGACTATCACTAATATAAAGCTACTACCTTTGAAATCAGATTCAGGATGTTCTGAAGTGTGTATCTGTAAGAGCTGCCTTGGGTGTCACAAAGCTGCTCATTTCTTGAGCAAAGATGGGGTATAGAGGTTTTTGTTATAAAAATTTTATTGTTACAGTATATTTTACAAATCCAGTTTTCCTCTGGCATGCACACGTGAACAATTGCTTGTGACTCTGGGTTTTGGGGTAAGTGAGAAGAAGGCAAGTCAGCCTTATAACCCAAGTTTCAGTTTAACCTCCGCAGAAGATGATGCAGTGTTCTAAATGTGCTCATCATGTGTACAGACTGGTTCCCATTTTAAATTTCATTCTCTTTTTAGTAACTTCATGATTACATCTGGCGTGACATCCTTTGCTCCCTTGTTTCTTTCAGTCCTTTAACACATTGCACATGATGTACCACGAGGCTACAGCTTGCCACGTCACCGGGGACCTGGTGGAGCTTCTGTCTATTTTCCTTTCCGTTCTTAAATCAACGCGTCCGTATCTTCAAAGAAAAGGTTTGAATATAGTTCCTCAAAGGTTTATGCCTGTTGTCTGTTACTTAATTTTTCTGCCCCAAAAACTAGTATTCTAACTGGCTTAGTGTTGGTGTTTAAAAACTTGCCGTGCGGTAGCAGAAAAGATAAAAATTAAATTAAATTAAATTAAATTGTTAAATTGTTGCTTTTTTTTTATTTATTACATAATCTGAAACTAGATTTGGTTTATGAGATTTATCAGATTTGTAGATTGATAAAAAAAAATATAATGTTAGAGGAAAAAAGACAAATTCTTCAGCAGTAAAATTCCGTGCTTCGTTTAGAGAGCTTTCATGAAATTAAATAAGCAGATTTCTGTGTTTTTTTGCATTTGCAGATGTGAAGCAAGCTCTCATTCAGTGGCAGGAGCGAATTGAATTTGCCCATAAGCTTTTAACTCTGCTAAATTCCTATAGTCCTCCAGAACTTAGAAATGCTTGTATTGGTAAGTCATAATATTGTATTTGCAGGCAGGAAGGATCTGTTCCATGCAGTTACCTCATTTGAAATTTAAATTCCATTTTTACAAGTGCAGATGCTTATTAGATACTCTGTAGATTCAGATTTTTGATATTGTCAACACTATTGCCATTGTTCCAATTACAAAGAATTCTGTTTTCATCGGGCTAAATTTGATATTCATACTTTGATAGGCATGCAGATCGTGTGCACAAAAAGTCATCGCTCATTTTGGGAGGCCAGTATGCTGCCTGTCTTATGGAAAATCAGGGGGTGATTAAGGAATAGCTCATGAATTCAGGTGTCAGAGGAGTTTAGAATCAAATCCCAAATCTTTTGTTAAAATTCAAATGCTGGCTAAAGCTCCACTCAGAAAGACACGTGCTGACCAAGTCTGTCTGAATAACAAACTTTATGGATGCTTTTAGCATCCATTTTTATGATCCATTTGCTGGAAAGTATATTAATTTAAAAAAGCTTAAAGAGCTTGTAGAAGTGAATGGATGTGCTCTCTGAAATTGTAGGCATAGACATTATATATAATGTGTCAGATCTGCACTAGAAAGCCTATTTCAAAAACTTTTCTGATACAGGTTTCCAAAATAATATTTAATGGAAATGATCTGCATTTTTATGCATACTAATGGCAGCCTGAAGCTGTCCACATTAAGCCTTTTTTGTGTGATCTGCATGCATTTTCCCCTTATTTTGAGTGCCTTTCTCATTGTCCTCCTGACTGCTGCTGGTTACATTTTCCAGGTATCAAACCTGATATGTTAAAGAAGAAGGAAAGAGGGTAATTTTATTGAGCTTCTACCTCCTGCAAGCTGGCACCCCTCTCATTGGTTGTAGTTTCACTGCTGAGCAGGTGTTCTCAGTGGCAGAGGTGAAGGGAATCCTGACTGATCCAGGTCTATGCACTTTGTGTGTTACTCACAGTAAAGCCTACCTCCACGGTGCACGCTAGCAAAAGAGAGATGAAAGAGAGTTTGAAAATGCATGAACCATAAGTTAAACTGTTTTTTGTTAAGAAATAACAATATGTAATAGCAAAAAAACCTTTTTGTTTGTAGATGTCCTCAAGGAGCTTGTACTTTTAAGTCCTCATGATTTCCTACATACTCTGGTTCCATTTCTACAGCACAATCATTGTACATACCACCACAGTAATATCCCAAGTAGGTATTTCAGTGATTGTATTTTGAAGTTCTATTACACTATTATTACTCTGTCGTGTTCTTGGCTGATGTCAAATATTGACCTTTTCAATATATCCATTTTATCCTAACTTATACTACAGTGTCTCTAGGACCTTATTTTCCATGTCGTGAAAATTTGAAATTAATAGGGGGAAAAAGCAATATTCGTCCTCCACGTCCTGAACTTAACATGTGCCTCTTGCCTACAATGGTGGAAGCCAGCAAGGTATGTAAGCATATTGTCTTAACAATAGCTGTTGTCTCTATTGTCTTCCCTTTTATAAAAGTACTGTAACAATCCAGTAGCGTAATATATTTACATTTTATTTGTTAACAAAGCATAATTCTTCTTCAAGATGTGTTGTCCTCATATACTCCATTCTAGATGTGCACTCCAGCAGCACCATTTCCCTGCCTTTGGTGATACAGAGCTTCATTATTGCAGACATTATATGAGTTTAAACCTTGTATTCAAGATTAAAAAAACTACCAAACAAACAAGAACAAAGAGAAACATCCCGCATTTCGATAGGCTTCCAATCTGTTTGTAGCATTTATAAAAAATAAAAATAAAAAAAAAAATCAGGAAAATTCAGGATTGGTCCACGTGGGTTTGAAACTACGTTAAGTTTTATGAACAGTTAAGTAGCTCCTCCGCGTTTCATTAGAGGCCATTCCACCAGGACTGAAGCACAGTCTACTCATTGTTTGGGTAAAATATCGATACCTGAGATACGTAGGGCAGTTTCATAGTGCTTTAAGTCTTTTCCTTTCTATTTTCCCTTCTGTGGGCTTCCTTATGGGATGCCAGCTCTGGTGGGACGACCACAGTCCCTTGCCATGTCCCAGAATTACAGTTGCAGCAATGGTGGGATTCAGCTCACATCACTTTGACTATCTAAAACGTCGTTGTCCTGCCCTGCCTGTGGCTCATGGAGTCGGTGCCCCCAGAAGGAGATGAATCCTTCCTGGCTTAGGCGCCCGAGTCTGGACAGCAGAGAACGCTCACCTGAGTAGGTTTTAGATAGCTAAAGTCAGGTCAGATGAATCCCACCCTAAAAGGAATATGTATGGACAATCATTTGAAGAAGGAAAACTGGTTACTTGCTGTAAGGTAACCGTAGTTCTTCAAGATGCTTTGTCCACACAGATTCTGCCATCCTCCTGCTGTGCTAAGGCAGAGCCCTGTCATAGGGGATTCGTATCGGTGAAGGCACTGAGCGGTGCTTGAAGCCGCCATACCCCTTATGCCCTCAGGTACAGTGGTCGCAAGGACACACTGGGTGCAGGCACAGCCCCAGTGGACACTGCTATTCAGAAAGAATCCAATCTCCTGCACATGGGGCGTGTGTGCACGTAGATGGGAATCTGTGTGGGCAACACATTTCGAAGAAGCACGGTTACTGTAGGGTAAGTAACCCTTCTTTTTTAAAGCTTTCAAGACGATGCTTTGTGTATTTGTGCACCATCAAACTGACCGTATAACCAATGGTTTTTTAAAAAATGCATAAAACGAGAAGGTACCGGTGTTTTTTTATCACGTATCCAGCCATAATGGATACGACACAAAACATGTAAATATTTGAACCGAGAAGTCATTACATGACTCAGCATTTTCCAATTTATAAGGAATTCATATACATTAAAAACTGGAAGGCTTTTAAGCTTCTAAAACCCCATCACAGTTATGTTTATCTGTTTTTTGCATGCTTATTTTTCATTTGTTTGTTGTGTATAAGATAGCATTTCGTTTGCTTCAGTTTTTGAGATTTCCTTTTGGCTATCTGGTCTACAGAAGCTCATGCCATTTTGAGTGCATCCACCCAAAACTTATTAAAGTATTGGCATACAAAGCCCTTGGCATGTTTATCATTTAGTTTGGGACGTTCCTGAAAATATTGCTTTGAACGTCTGTGAAGCTTTGTCTTGAGAAAATTCTGACTTTAGCAGATAGTAAATGACAAATGATGATTTAAAAAGTGGTAGTGTCTATATTTAGGTATCTGGATCTGATCTAAAATGACTGTATTCTCATCCTCTTCAAGATAAGGTATATTCACGCAGCTTTGCATCTTCTCAGTCCATTCATTAAGAATCCTACAATGAAGTTTTTACGGTGGGGAACTGTAGGCGCCATCCCTGCTCCGTTCTCACTGTTGTGCTTATCAGGGACACAGTGATGAGACACAGCTGGACTGGGTGAACTTGGAAGTTCCCATACTGTTTTCCTTTAGTAGTTGATGAAATGTTTTAGGGCAAGAAATGCAGGCAGATTGAGCTAGGTGCTTAGGAAATCTGGTATTGGTCCTGCTGCTTACGTGGTGTAAATGAAGTTCTCTTCAATCTCCAGGGCAAAGATGATGTTTACGATCGTATGCTGCTAGACTACTTCTTTTCTTATCATCAGTTCATCCATCTGCTATGCCGAGTTGCAATCAACTGTGAAAAGTTTACTGAAACGTTAGTTAAAATGAGTAAGTATGGAAGTTAAAACAGCTTAAGGTGTTTTTTTAATTGTGGTAATGGTGATGGTGAGCGCTTCTCCGCCAAGTTTTATATTCAAGATTCCTGAGAAACAGCAGTGCTTGTGAAACTCGGTGCATTCATTGTTGTGGAAATTGTGGAAAACTGTACAATGTGCGTAATGCAGTGCATCTTACCCACATGGCTTCATGCCTGTTCAGAAGGGACCCGTGGCAGCCAGGGAGAATTCGGCCTCCTTGCATTTAGTTTCACCCAGGACTCACTGAAGTTAGCTCTTCTGCCAATTTAAATATCTTTGTGTCAGCTCCTGAATCCTCATCATCTCTGGCAATTAATGGCATTTCTGACAATTACTGTTCATCTGCCCGTGAGCATATAGGGCCATCTCAACCACCACTGGTGGCATTGGTTCTGTTGTATTAAACACGGGTTCGTCTTAGCCCTCTTGGGAACCCATTGCAACAGTTGACCCAAATGTATAACCATCCACTCATGTCATTTGTACATGAAAACAGACACTGTTCAAGCTCTACCAGTAAGCATGACCATTATTTGGGGTTTCTTCCTGGCATATATAAACCTAGTTTTTTCCATGTGTAAACAAGGTATTGGTGGCTTTATCTGAATTGTTCCAAGCATTTTGCCCGGTTCTCCACAGGAGAGCAGCCTGCCTCAAATTGCCCCACTGAGTGCACGTGTTGAAGGCACATCATGGTTGGTTTTGTTGTTTTTTTTTCCCACCAAGGAACCCAGGATAGGTTCAGTTTTCCAGTATGGTAGGTGCAGATGCACGAGCACTGCAGTCACACAAATACAGATACAGTTACTTCATAGACAGGCGTTCTGGGAGCTCTCTTCAATCCTGTTCTTAAAATCAGGCTTCTAGCCAGATTTCCCTCTGTAGTCACTCAACAGAAGTAGATTCTGCCCAAGGAAAATTTATCTGCTGATTCTTAGATACCTTAAATAGCGTGAACCACCTTCCAGAAATGCCTGCTTGTTTTCTCTGCCTGTTGAAGCCTGGTAGCCAGAGCTAGCTGTGCTTAAATGCCAAACTTTTATGGAAATGAAACTAGACAAAATTAGTTTTCCAAACGATGATAGTAAAATGTTCTTTTGATCCCCTGAATCACCCAATTGCTCGTTCTTTGTCACTGCTGATTGTAACCCCAGCATTATTGTCTGCTATAGGTTGTGTTAGTTAAAATGTTTACAGGAAATGTGATTCTTTGCTCTTGGTGCTTGGGATAATAATGGGAATTATCCTGTAAAAATTATGTGCTGTTTTTAAGATTCAAAACATTCTGAGTGTTGTAGCTGACCAGTTAAAAACGTAAGAAGATAGTAATGAAATAATCTGATTACAAACACAGAAGTAAAGCCAACTCTTCTAGGTTTTTTTTTTTTACATTTTCAAGAAGTACTAAAGGGATGCATATATTTATAAAAGTTACTGTAAAAACTTCACAGAGCAGAGATCTTTATAATTATTTAAAAAAAAAAAAAAAAAGCTTAGAATGCAGTCTTATCAAATGTTACCACACTTCGGTGCTGCTTGTATCAGTATCTCTAAGGAAGATGAACTTTCCATTATCCTCAAAGGAACTTCTGTTTTCTCCAAATTTCAGGTGTCCTCGTTGCATATGAAGGTTTACCACTTCATCTTGCATTATTCCCCAAGCTTTGGACTGAGCTTTGTCAGACTCAGGTAAGAGTTTGAGAACCGACGGGATGGAAATACAGGCAAAATACAGAAACTGTGCAACAGGTCTTAACCTGTAAATCTTAACCTAGTGGGTATTGCTTAATCATTCAAAGTATTGAATAATAATTCTGTTTTGAATAGAAAATAGCCCTGTTTGTGTTATCTGACAGCTGATAAAACCTGACAAATCAAGTACAGGAACACAGCAAATTGTAGTACACCCTAGGTCCTGCAAAAACTCCCCTGCAGCAACACGTTACGTAACAGTGGTGGTCTGTACAGGGTGCAGATGTTACTCCAGCCTGCCTCTGTGAATTTCCAGCTTTTAGTGTGTCATAAGCACTGGTATGATTAAATAAAAATTGGGAGATCTCTAAGTCTGGTGTCTTCCTTCTGCAAGAGCACTCAGCACGTGTACTGCAAGGTGCTCGCTTTGCACCTCTGCGAGAGGACGCTGTGCCTGGTCACAGGGCAGGAGGCAGCAGCCCCTTCAGGTGCATCCTGATGGTGCCAAACCTGCATGCCTGCAGAATGAGCTTCATAAAAGGAAAATGAGCAGTAACTGGCAGTACTCCATTTGTACAATTTACTGATAGTTGTTTGACCTCAAATAACATTTTTATCAGTAAGATCCCTCTGGTATGAATTAGAAGCATCAGTGGGCCTGGCTGTACTTCTCCATCCGAGCTGCTGAAGGCAGCGCTCCCGCAGTGATGTGCTCACAGTGATGACTTTGCAGTGTGCTTTCTTTCTTTGCCAGTCTGCAATGTCCAAGAACTGTGTGAAGCTCCTCTGTGAAGATCCGGTTTTTGCAGAATATATAAAATGTATCCTAATGGATGAAAGGACCTTTCTTAACAACAACATTGTATACACCTTTCTGACTCACTTTCTTCTAAAGGTAGGTGGTCTTCCAGTGGTAGTTTCCCTTTCCAGAAATGCAGTCTCATGTATGTTCTATCAGCTTAGGATACTGTTTTCACAATTTCCCTTTTTTGCAGTTTAAAAAGAATCTGTTTTATTTTTTTACAGGTACAAGGGCAGGTGTTTTCTGAAGCAAACTGTGCCAATTTAATCAATACTCTAATTACAAATCTAATCAATCAGTATCAAAGCTTAGAATCCGACTTCAGCAACCAGAGAGTTGAAATCTCCAAAGCAAGCTCTACTTTAAATGGGGTGAGTCCTTTCTAAGCCCTGCAAGTAGCAGCATCGCTCAGGAGGCAGCTTACTTTCTGTGGAAGCTCTTCAGCACCATTTGTTGGGTTCCAAAGAGGTGGGCATGGTTAGCTCCGTTGTCTGGCTGGAAGAGTTAGCCTCTGCTAGTGGTGTGCGGAGCAGCAGCCTGAGCTCACCAGAATTCTCTGTTCCGCTTTCACGCATTCTCTCCGTGTGCACAGAATACGTACCTGGGTCTCCAAGCAGATGGTGGGGACCATGAGACTGAGGGGGGGCTTATTGTAGGGAAAAACACAACACCAAGTGCAGGAATCATTGGTATGCTTCTAGCCCAGGAAAAAAATTCATTTTATGGTGGGCAGCGCGGGACAGGCGCCAGCTTGAGGTCAGCATATCAGTAGTGACCGGGAAATGGCAGTCGTGTTAAGTATATTTACAATTTGATCTTTTGGATGTTCAGAGCATCTTGAAGACTCTACTTACTGCACAGTCTCTGTGTGTAGCTTTAATCAAAAAAGAATTTCAAATAAGGCAAGCTAAGGTTGTTTACTTGTTTTTTTTAGGACCTCCGAGCACTCGCCTTGCTCCTTTCAGTGCACACTCCCAAGCAGCTCAATTCAGCCCTGATTCCAACTTTACAGGAACTTTTAAACAAATGTAGAGCGTGTCAACAGCAGAGGAACTCATTGCAAGAGCAAGAAGCCAAAGAAAGAAAAACTAAAGGTTGGCCTCCTATAACGGTTTCACTCAAACAATGCTAAGATTTTAGAAACTCGATTTTAACGTAAGATTTTATGTTAAAAGATTGGAACATAACACATAGTTTTCTTAGCACAGAAAGCCAGCCATTTCTTGGTTCCAGTCCTTAACGCTACACAATAAATACTATCTTAGTATGGAGCTAAAATGTTAGACAATTACGTGAACTGTCACTAGGGAAACAAGTGCTTGTTGAAATACTGTGTTTAATATAAAAAAGGATAAAAATGTGACTGAAAGGACCTGTCACTTGGATGCATGGCATGAAAACAATGCGACTTCTTCTACAGAGCTTTCCTTTTTTTGTTACAGATGATGAAGGAGCTACTCCTGTAAAAAGAAGACGGGTCAGCAGCGATGAGGAGCACACTGTAGACAGCTGTATCAGTGACATAAAAACTGAACCGCGGGAGGCACTGACCCCGACAAGCACTTCAGATAACGAGACACGGGACTCTTCCATCATTGATCCAGGCACTGAACAAGATCCTCCTTCCCCTGAAAACAGTTCTGTCAAAGAGTACAGAATGGAAGTTCCATCTTCATTTTCAGAAGACATAATGCTAGCAACGAGGTCACAACACACAGAGGAGCAGTCAGGAAACGGTAAATTTGAAGAATGCAAAGAATTTAAAGACCTGCAGACTTCCAAGGATTCCCTTGTAGCTGAGGAGGACTCGGAGTTTCCTTCCACATCAATTTCAGCAGTTTTATCTGACCTCGCAGATTTGAGAAGCTGTGACGGTCAAGCCTTACCATCCCAGGACCCTGAAACTAGTTTATCAATCAGTTGTGGCCATTCCAGAGGACTTTTTAGTCATATGCAGCAGCATGACATTTTAGACATCCTATGTAGGACCATTGAGTCGACGATTCATGTGGTCACAAGGATATCCGGAAAAGGAAACCAAGCTGCTTCTTGACATTAGATGGAGCATGTCTGCTTCTCAGTCTTTTTTTTTTTTTTGTTCCCTCCCTACCCCGCCTCCCCCCCTGAAAAAAAATGCTGTTTGTATAAGTTTTGCTTATTTCTGTTTTGTGCTTCAGTTTGTCCAGTGCTCTCTGCTTGAATGGCAAGATAGATTTTTATGCTTAACTCTTGGTCAGGCAGAACTCCAGACTTTTTTTTTGTTTCTGTTTTTTGCATCTACCATACACTTTCTTAAAGGGCAATCAGATAATGGATATGTTTTATGTAATTAAGAGTTCACTGTAGTGGCTTTCATTTAATATGGCTGTCTGGGAGAACAGGGCCTCCTCGCCCTGTAGATGTAATTTAAACTTATGGCATTTTTACTGTGTATAATATGGTGTCCTCTGTGCCAGTTTTGTACCTTATAATAGAGGCAGATTGCCTCAGATCGCTGTGGTTCTTATTATCAAAATTAAGTTTACTTGTATACTAAACAACCACAAGAAATTTGATTCTGTAAAGAATCCTCTTTAGCTGTGGCCTGGCAGTATATATATGGTGCTTTATTTAACAGAATACCTGTGGAGGAAATAAAGCACACTTGATGTAAAAATAATTGTTTTATTTTTATTGACATGATCAATTGCTATTCT
The DNA here is from genome assembly GCA_013396635.1 of Penelope pileata. Classification (NCBI taxonomy): domain Eukaryota; kingdom Metazoa; phylum Chordata; class Aves; order Galliformes; family Cracidae; genus Penelope; species Penelope pileata. The sequence goes on from WBMW01001628.1 coordinate 199,923, forward strand.
GTGCACTTCATTAAACTGATTGTGATGACTTTTCATTTGTTTATATATGTTGTTGCTTCGGTCTTTGGATTTCCCATCAAAGACGACTGAAAAACTGAAACAGGTGCAGAGTATGCAATGTATATCACTTCTGTAAATCTTGGTCCTGTTCTGGTTTACTGTGCATGAATGTTCAACCAGGCAGTTGAGAGGGATTGGTGGTTGTTTACTTTTTTTCCAGCAGTTAATAACATAAAGTGGTGGAAGAAGCCGGTGGAACTTTTCATTTCTTCCCTCGATTTTAACCTGTCTGAATCTATTCCTCCCTTTTCTTCCACGCCACCTGCAGTCCTCCTTTGACTTTCTTCTACCCGTGCTGCCTCTGGCCATGCTCTCCCTCACCTTCTCGACACCTTCTCTGCCTCCTTAAAAGCAGGGCTGGCTTTACCAACTGTTCTGTTGCATTTCCTCACGTTATTTCTGAGCAGTACGCATTTCCTAGTTTCCTTTTGGATTGTCAGTGGTTCCAACATCTGATTAAAATCTGATTTCAACTTTGTTTTCCAGTAGCTTAGCTCATTTGGGTTTTTATCGTCTTCATGACACATCTGTCTTTGTCTTCTGAATTTCTTGATGTGTCCACCATTGAATGGAGTGTAGCATGCCTGCGATTCTACTCTGTGGTACTGTTGTTACTTCTCTTGCTCTCTCAATTTGTCACTTTTTTTAAACCTCCTGTAATAATTAATCATTTCTGTCTTAAGGTTTAAGCTTCATATTCCCCTTTGTGAGCACTTTTATTCCTGCGTTTACAACCACTGTATTATTCCTGGTGAGGGCTTAAGTTGCTCCTGTCATTGTTCAAACATCAACTTATTCTCTGTAGGAATGATTTTACTACCCTTTCTGATCAACTTCTCTGTAGATTGTGATTTCAGAGAAACTACAGCTTCTGCTCAGAACTTCTACAATAACGAATACCAGAACTCATCTGCCAGGTTTTCTACCACACCTAGGAATTCGTGGTTGGGTTGAGACGTCTTTGGGAAAACACCTCTCAGTGCAAAATCTGCAAGAGATCAAGAAGGCATTCTGTCCCGTTGGTGAGTAGTCTCTTTTAGTAATTAGTCTTACCAAAATATGCATCTCGTTATTGTTAATGCAGTCAAGACTTAGGCTTCTGGCTGTGACACGTCGTTAGGCTTTGGCTTCTTTTACGGGGTGAAACCATACCGTAATGGTTACTGGAGAGCGGGTTCTGTCTTGTGAGGTTTTCTCCTTGTCTTGAACCAATATAAACATTAATTTAGTAACTATTTTCTAAGTGATGCATCATAATTCTTCCTGCTCCCAGACGACTATTAGCCCTGCTCCTTGTAGCACGGCAGTGTTCAGCTGGTCACCAACTGGGTCTTTTTATTTTCAGATGTTTTCCCCTACAGATCTGTATATGTGATTTGCAGATGTTGTCAGTGTTCATTTTTCTACTTTATTATCAGTTATTCTCATAGAGATACATGGCCGTTTAGAATCCTACTGAAAGTCTGTTTATTTGATAACCATTCTTCATTAACAAGAATCCTTGAAGTTACAATTTCAGATTATGTTTCTGTGATGCACATGTTGGGTTTCAGTGGCTCTGCATATAAAATACCCTCCATTAGTAAAAAACACATCTTACATAGTTGTGTTACGCCAGCAATGCCCTTTGTAATCCCTTCAAAAAGCCACATCACATTTGACAATTAATTTAAATTGATTAGCTTTAATTTAAAGATTTTTCTATAACTCTAAACTGACTGAATACTAGTTTTTCTATTATCTTACTCAAAAATTGTGCCAAGATTACCCGTACATTATCTTCAAATTTCCCCTTTTAAACTGAGTTTTCCTGTAATGGAACTGTGAACAGACATTCATTTAGAAAACAAACTAAATTCATGCTCCTAAGCCATTTATCATCATATTGTTACTAAATTAATTCCTAATTCTGCTCCATCGAGCTCAAGGACAGAGAATAACCATTTTTAATATTCTTGAGTTTCATAAAACCTTGGGGAGCCAAAGCGAAGTAGGAGAAGTTTGAATACTCAGGAATAACTTGCTTTGCCTCTGTGAAACAGTGATTGCCCCCTTTACACAGACAGTGTCTAGAAATTCTCCTGAAGGCTGCCTACAGGTTGATTTCTCTGAGCTCCACCATAACTGCACGCGGAACGTGACCTTTCAGGTGGGCAACGCAGCGCTATTGCCAGCTAAGTTCCAGTGGCAGTGTGCAGGAAGGCTGGTGAAGCAGAAGGAAAAAGATGGCCTTTTTTGAGTGACAGTCCAACAGGGACCCTGTGGCTGTGAAAGCAGAGGAATTCACTGCCCATTTCTTCTGCTGGGAGGCTGCAAAGAGAAGTACTTCTTTTTACTTTATAAAAATTTACACATACTATCAAACTTACAGCTCTGCAGGCCTGAAGGAACAAGGATGCTGAAGAGGAAGCTCATCTGGAGTCACTGTGCCTTCACTTAAAGAGGTAACGAGGGCTGGCTGGAGCTGCTCCTCCTCCCCCAGTTTCTGTGGTTTCTGACTGTCCCACATCTAGAAGCGCGTGCTGCAGCACCAGGAACACAAGTAAGTCATTTCTTTTTTTACACTGCTGATTGGTAATTGGTCCAGATGATTATTCCTGCTAGTGGAAGGAGACAAGAAAATTCAGGCCAGCACAATACGCAAGTAGTGGACACCTGTGACCTTCAAACAGAAGCTTTTGCCTGGTAGCAAAAAGTGGTATGAGGTGTGCTTCCCAGAAGGCACTAGGGCTGCAGGATGAATTTACTGGAAAAGGCCTGTGATTTTGTTTTCTTCTGAAGAACTAATACCTTGAATGCAAGTAACTGCTGTCATGCATTGTATTGTCAGAAAATCTCCTAGATGGTCTACACACAGAACTGGGTAGCCTAAACTCAGTTTAGAGATCTCAGTTCTAAAACCTCGATTTTCTGCGTTTACCTGAAGATTGCCCCTTCATCAACCAATAATCTCTCTGGAAGCCATTTCTGTATTCAAAACATCAGGCTCTTTTCCTTGAACATTTATTTAAAAAAAGGTACCTAAACCTTGAGCATTTAGAAGAAGGTGAGCCCAATCTGCTAAAATGTGGCGTTTCCAAAGAGGTTGTTCCCCACCCTCCATATGGACACCTAAACCATGCAGTATCTGTCCATCCCTTCCAGCCATGTCAGGTGTCTGTTCTGGTTACTGCAGCAAACCTCACCCAAGTGCAAAGGGAATAACCAGCTGCAAACCTGTAAGGGAAAAACCTCTCCTGCAGGAAAGGGCAACACACCTTGATCTGCTGCATGATTTAAGTTTGTAGGCTGAAGCTGCTGCATGTTGGTGTCCTCTAAATAAAATGTATAGGACTTACATGTCAAACTATACAAGTCTGGATAGAAATGAAATTAATGGAGAAAACAAAGGGCATGTAAAAATCCATGTATTTTATTGAGTCAACCACGTTCTTCTCCAAAGGCAGCTTGCCCTTTGTTGGTAATTTGTTTCCAATTGCATACGTAATTCTCAGATGAGTTAAGTTATCCTTGCTAACCTCAGTGTGGTTATGCTTAAGAGAAACAGTTCCTTACTTTCAATATCCTGTCAGGTTTTATCTGACAGCTGTTTGCTTTATTTTGAGCTACAGAATTGCAAAGGGCCGTAAATTAAGTGCAAGGTTTACAGAATTGCAAGAAAGCATTATTACTGTTCATTTCTTCCAAAACAAATTTCACACTGAGGTCAGGTTCGGCAGCACAGCTCATGCAAGACTTAACAGGGGTGGGCGTTGGACCAACCAGAATAACACAGCATTTTTAGAGATCTTCCCCTACAACTGTCTACAGCCTTAAAAGCCAATTCAGTCTGCAGTTAAACCAATCTCAAGGAATTATTCAAGGAGGCCATACACCATATACATTCCCCACATTTCTTTAAAAGACCTAATTTACCCTCTGCTTTATAATCCCTTTCAGTTCAACTGAGCATCCCATTTCCTACAAGGACAATTTTGCCACTTGCACACTGAATGTTAAAGAACTGCACGTGCCTTCTCCTGACTAACACACCGTTCCTGCCTCTGACCGTAGTCCTGTACTGCGTCTGAACCGCAGTTTCTCTCCCAAGCTGTAGGTAAGTGGAACAGAGATGAATTTCCCCAGGTAAAGCTGTTTCTATTCCCAGTCTGACTTACAGGCCACCTCCTTCATTAAAAATCCATCACTAACGCTTAAATTATATGCGGTATCATAGAAGTGGGTCTTTATTCTTCCCACAAATAAATTATTTTTTAAAAAAAGTTAACAATGTATAAAAAATAATGCCCTAACAAAACTACAGTGCTGCTATCATTCCATGTTGTCCTTGGATTGCTGCAGTAAAATACGTATTTCTTCAAAATACTGCTTCTTCCAACACTGTCTTGTGCTGTCTTCATTAGAGACAGGAACTCCTTTGCACTCTAACTGCAGTTCTGTGTCAGCAGCCATATCCTTGAAATCCAGGGCAACCGTTGCGTAATGTTCTGAAGGAAGAAAAGATGACATTTCAGTACAGTGTTTTTCCAGGGGTTAAAGGTGTGGTAGCTAACTTCCTATCTACTTTTGCTTGCACTGGAGCGCAGCCTGTTTTCACAGATGTCAACTTCTAAAGACATCAAGCTGTTCTCCAGAGCAATGCAGGCTGAGCGTGCGCTTCCAGGGAGCAAGGCTGGTAACTGGCATGTTATTTCCTTTCTCCAGGCAAGGAGGAGCCTTTCCCTGGAGGTCCTCAAAAAGACTCAGACTCACCATCAGGCCAGTTTCTACACCTCCACTTCAAGACAATTCTTTGGCCTGGGACCTGTACGAAGAGAAGAAGATTCCTCCCATTAGCACGTTCCTCTGCTTTCAGGATAATTCACATTCCACCTACTGAATGCTAATTCTCCCCTGAAAAGTAAGGAGAGGAGGGTTACCTTCCACAGAGGTAGATACACCAACACAAACAGTATGCAGACCGCTTTTTGTCTGTTTTTAAATAAACTACTGTCATTAAACTCCTAGCTTGCTATGTTCCACTGTTTTCGTCTCTCTGTGGAAAAAAGGCCACACTGCTTCGTTTCTGATACAAAATGCTGGTCTTGCTGCAGACCTTAAAATGGGAGCAGGTAATGTTTTCACCCCTGTACCACAGGAGAGCTTACTGCCTGCCCTCTGGACAGATGAAGACACCAAGTCTAGCCTCAGCAACTGTGCAAATGGCTTGCAGAGCTTTCAAAAACAGAGCTGAGCTCTAACCACTGCTTTTTCCTGAGTGCAAGAGCACTCAGTTCACAACAGGATTTGCCTGGAATAGGAGAGAGGTCATTTCTCCAAGAAGGAAAGGTACAGGTTTGGGAGTTAAGCCTTAAAAACGCCTTCCAACCATTCCCAGTAAAAAGGATGGTGCTGAAAGCTTTCCCCCCAGTGCAGGTCATTAGTAACTGCCTGCTCTTTTGATGAAGAAAATCACATAATAAGAGTTATAATAATAAATAAATATAATTTAATAATAATTATTATTATTATTTTGCTTTGTTGTAGAGGAACCAAACGTGCATTAGAAAAGCACAAATGTCAGAAGCTTAGGCTATTTTTTTTAACTTGAAGAAACTGACACCAACAGTTTTTCACACGCCAAGTAGCAGCTTTCTTACCAGCTCTGCAAATTCACCGCTGACACGACCATCGAACATCTGGAGCTTTCCTCCTTTTTCAGCTTCGATCACAGCAGGACATTTAGAAAACTTCTGTACCAACTAGCGAGAAAAGAAGACAGCACAAGTCAGTCACTCAGAAGCACAGATGGATAAATAACGCACCGTACGATGAGACAAGGGGGTTGCATGTCAGCTACACAAAGATGCCACGTCTGTTGTGTATGTACCTTTTCCTCCTATTAAAAGGTAGCGACAAAAAGGTCTGAGCCACCCTAAGAAGTTCTCACATGAAGTGGAATGACCCCACTGCCCCCCACCATGCTGCCTGCTCAGCTGACAGCGAGGCAGGGCGCCTTTGTTCGCTGGTAGGACACCAGTGCACTGACAACACCCCAGCAACTGTCAGCTCCTTGCACAGCTTCTCCACTGGAATTTGTCAGTGGCTTAAAAGGGGAAGCTTTGCAGCAAAAGTTAGGGAACAAATCAGGATTCGTCAGAATTAAAAATACTTGAAGTTACAAGAAAAGGGCAGTTCATGAATTTCTGAATGATCACATCTGTATCTGTATCTGTTATCTGTACTTGATGCTCCGAACATTACACGTACCGTTACTTGCACCACTGCTCAGATACAGCAACATTCTCCTCTCGTACAACTCCCACACTTACATTTCCTACTAGAAGCATTGCTTACGTACTGCCTTAGTTGTGAAGATGCTGTAAAGCTCATCTGCTGGAGAGTGGAACATTTCTCTCATAAGTATCTTCACTGTTGGAATTTTTACACCAATTATATCCAAAGAAGGCGGTGAAACCGAATCCTGTAAAGCAGGCAATATTCACATGAATGACAGCAAAAATCAAACATTTTTGAGTTGGGCAATGGTAGGGTTGTTGTTACCTCTGCAAACTTAAACAAACAGCGGTGTGAATATACAATAATTATATCACTACTTCTGTATTTATCTGACAGCATTATTAATTGGTATTCACTAAACTGAGTGACACAACTGGGAGGAATTCATGCCAAAGACATCTCCGGGTTCTGTGACGGGCTGATGGGGTTACAGGACCTGATCAAAGCAGCAGGCTGGAGGTGCCACCCCTCCCACTTTGGCAGGGCCTACATTTATGGCAGCAGGGAGCTCGTACAACACTTCCAGACAGCATACCTGCGTGGTGTTCCCACTCGGCTTTCTCTCAGCAGCTCGTTCCTGCCCAGCAGCTTTTGTTGGCAGAATCATCCCCGAGGTGAACTCTGCCATGGAGAAAAGCTACGTTCAGTGCAAACTTGAGCGGCACAGCCACCCTGACTTCTTTGTATGTGGTGAAGATTTCTGGCCAAAACTGTAGCAATCATAGCGAACGGCAGCAGAGAATGGGCCAGACAACTCCCATCCCGTTTCCCTGCCTTTACCTGGACGTTTTGATTACCCACATAGCCAAACTGCAAGCAAAAATACGGGCTCTGTGAAGTTACCTGACCCCAAATACTAAGATTTGCCTACTAAAGTGTATCTGCAATCCCCATGAGCTTCTCAGCAGCCTAATCAGACACATGACAGCCTGAGGACAGAGCCCTGCTTTGCACTGCAGTCTCACAGCCGCCTCTGTGAGCAGCGTGGAACAGAACACAGCCTGGAGCCCCACAGAAGTTCTGGGCACCGCCCTGTCTGACAGCAACAAGGATTTTGACTGCTAACATCTTCACACCAGCTGGAACCATCAGAACAAACCCAAGGGCTCCTCAGTACACCGCCCATCTATTCAAGGAAGAAGAGTGCGTAAGATCTGGCAGAATTACCTGTTTTAAGTGCTTTCAGGTAATCTCTGAGCGCCTCCCTGACCTTTGTGGTTCCTTCAGTTCTCATGAGCTCCTTCAGAACATCGCCTTCCCCTTTCTTCTTGCTAACAGTTATCTAGAAAGAAAAAAAAGGACAGGATCTAAGACACACCTAAACATTAGCATTGTGGGTTCTGGCAACAAATGAAAATACATTGTCTTTGTTTACTGAGAGGACAGCTGCAGCTTCAGCTTCGTTACATTCTCAGTTTATCCTACCTTCGCTAAAAATAAATCTTTTGGGGCTTTCACTTAAATCTCTGCATTTCTCTCTGCCTCCTCCAGAGCAGCTTAGCCAAGCTCAAGCACACCCAGAGCTGCCCACTACACAGCTGAGAAGCCTGCAGAAGCCGCAGAGTCAGCTGCCGCGCAGCCAACAGGGAGGTTCCTTGAGTTCTCAGGTTGTTTTATTCTTGAAGACTGCAACAAGCAACGTGGGTCTCAAATTTGCAGTTAGGACACTGCCACAAACAGTACTTAGCACAGAAACCTGCATGTCCCCAGTAGATAAAAAGCGAAGGACAGCGATGAGCCTTTATTCCACGTAAGAAAATGAAAACACAAAGAGCAAAATAAACTGTGGGAGTGTAATGGTTGCACTTAATCACAGCATCAATCGAAATATGATGCCCACATGATTAGTGCTTTATTTAAGAACGCTGAGCCTGCACGGCCATGCCAGTATTTCACACCTACCTCTGTATCATCTACCTCATTTTCTTCTGACAGGTTAGGAATTTCAACAGATCCCTTATGTTTCTCACCAGACTCTCTCACTGTACCTGTATTAACACAACGAATTCTTAAATGCGTTATCAGAAACTGTATTTCCCCCCTCAGAAGAGCTTTATGCTTGGAAACGAGTCGTACAAACCTGTTCCTTGAAGCGGAGTTGCCTAGAATCTAACTTAAACAGCAAAAAGTCTCAGCTGTGTCACAGCACCTCGCCCTTCTCAGAGCTGTGTTTTGCTGCACAGACACAGCAGGGGGGTGGGCAGGCGGGTGGATGTGCACACAGGTGCACCTCCTCACCGGGCTCACTTCACACTGCTGTTCGGCCACCGCTCCCATCTTTGGTGTCAGTTCTACTCTCCACTTGCAAGGACACGACTGCCATCACAGAATGTGAATCTAAAATGAAATTAACCCTCTTCCCTCCCCCCGAAGCTCTCTGCCCTGATTCAGCAGCCCCCTGGAGTGCCAGCCATTCCTCCCTGAAGCCTGAGGAGCTCCCAGCACACGGGCATGGGACCACCCCACACACGTGCACACACGGACAGGGACACAGCCAAAAGGTGACAGCAGGAGCTGCGCTGGGGGCTCTGCGAACACCTGCCCAGCCGCTGTGCTGAGAGCCGCCAGGGACGGCCGCGTGTCAGAGGGACACGTGCTGTTGGCACCCCAATGTCGACTCCTTCCTTGCCTTGCAAAAGCATTCGTTACGTGAACGTATCCATCATCCAGGTCATGTTAAATCTCCATGGAAAGCAGGCACGAAGGCACGCCGTTCTGCCCCAGAGCCCGCTGTCTCTGTCAGCAGCACCCAATGCCAAGGGAGCCCAGTGCCCAGGGACAGCCGGCAGGACGGGCAGCAGGGCCGCCGCCCTCCCTCCCCACAGCACCGCCTCCTCCTCCTCCTCCTCCTCCTCAGCCACGCCTCGCTCACGATTTTGGCACTATGTACATTTGTGACCGACTGTTTGCAAGGAGGAAGCACAGGAAGGGTAAAATTCCACCAAAAATCTCTGGCGAACACCTGGAGACCTCACGGAGAGCTGCAGCCACCCCCACCGAACCTGACTATTTTGCTATCTATGTACATTAACCGCATCACATATTGCATGTGCGGCCCGAGACCGCTTCTCTTCGCTCAGCGCGGCCCAGGCAAGACGGAGGCTCGGACACCCGTGCTTTAAGCGCTGAAATAAAGCAGAAAAACCAGCAGCAACCGGCCGGTAACCGCAGCACCG